>JZKD02S0265964.1:134662-154542 GCA_000966675.3 Picea glauca | reverse complement strand
ATAAAGAAAAAGAGGTTTTTACCCTGCATGGGTTTCCTCGGGAAATATCTATCTCTGTGTTTCTCATATATGTGAATGATGCTGAAAGTGCCATTGTTTATTTCCCTGCATTATTATGATAATCATTCAGTGTCTCTACAAAGAGTTTAAAAGAACCATAATTGTTTAAGCATGGTAACAACTGATTCTCCCCCACTCCCAGTTGTCCAACACTTCTCCGTCTATATTTTCTAGCAGGAAAGAATTTTTTCCTTTCGGAGCCAAGACCTTGAATGGTCCATACCAGAGGTGGTAAAATTTACTATGCTTTGCGGCTTCTTCCTTTCTTTCATCCTATCTTAGCACTAAATCGCCTGGGAGGAATTCCCTGTCCTTTGCCTTGCGGTCGAACAATGCTTTCATATCATCTTGGTACTTCTGCATCTTTTCATCAACTTCAACTCTATGCTGTTGAACCTCAATCAGCTGATTAATTCTCCTGGTTACATGATTGGGTTCTTCGTTTTGATCCTGCCATAACTTCATCACTGGTAGCGCTAGGTTTATAGGTAGAACAACATCTGTCCCATAGACCATTTGAAATGGCGAAATGCCGATAGAAATTTTAGTGCTTGTGCGGTTTTCCCATAATGCATATTTCAAGTGTACATGCCAAGACTTCTTATTTTCATCCAATACCTTCTTGATTATATTTACCAGACTCTTGTTATATGACTCGGCCAACCCGTTCCCCTGGGGGTAATATGATGTGGAATGGACAAGAACGATGTTATACCTTTGAAAAAAGCTAATCATAGCCATAGATTTAAAATCCTAGACGTTGTCAGTAACTATCTTTCGGGGACAACCGAATCTTGACAAAATATTGTCTTCCAAGAAATTGATTACCACCGAGTCTGTTGCCCTCTTGGTTGGAATGGCTTCCACCCACTTAGTAAAATAATCTGTAGCTATTAAGATCCACTTATGTTGAGTGCTGGAATAGGGATTAATCTTGCCTATGAAGTCTAGACCCCATTGCTGAAATGAGGATTCAACTTTGACTGGAACTAGAGGCAGTGCAGGGAGCTTCTGTTTACCTGCGAATAGTTGACAAGGGTTTCAGGCACGCACTTTGGCATTGACGTCCAAAAAGAGTTTTGGCCAGTAGTATCCAGCCCTCAAGATCTTGTAGGCTGTAGCTCTCCACGTGTGATGCCCCCCATAGACTCCCTCATAAAACTCATCTATAACCCTCTGAGTTTCCGATTTGACTAAACAGACTTATAGGAAACTGAGTGGATCCTTCCAATATGGCTGACCTTCGGCTATACAATATTTAACTGAATGGAGTTTTAAAGTTCTGCATTTAGATGGTGATAGTTCATTTGGGAATTTTAGAGTTAGTAGGTATGACACTATGTCTCTGTACCAGTCTGATGATAAGAACTTCTCTTCGATCTTCTTTGGTCTTGTTTCTTCATATAGCTCGTTTAGGTCTACATCTTCATCGCTTTCCTGCAAGCAATTGATATCAAGGGCTCTGAAATTTGACTCAACTAAGAGTTTGGCCAGGCCTTGCCCTTTTATCAATTTGGTCGGTTTAACCTCTAGATCGAATTCTTGGATTTTAGTGAGCCATTTCCCTCTTCTTCCGTCACTGTCTGGCTGTACCAATATATCTTTCACAGAACTGGTAGGCACGTACGCGATTATCTTTGAATGTAGTACATAAGTTCTGAATGACTTTAATGCTTTTACCATTGCATACGCCTATTTTTCTATTATGTCATACTTCAGTTCTGCGTCTCTAAGGCTCTTTCTAAAAAACACGATTGGTTGTTTGAATCCCTCTTCATTCTTTTGTAGGAGCACCGCGGCGATAGTATGTTCGAAGGCAAATGAGAAGATAAGAAAATCTTTCAGATAGTCTGGGCTTGCTAACACAGGTGCCTCACTTATGACCTTTTTAATATGCGCGAATGATGCTCTGGCCTCGGTTGTCCAATTTACTCCGTTGTCCTTCTTCAACATCCCTGTGATCAATTTGACAATCTCAACGAAATTTGGGATAAACCTTCGTAAAAAAATTATTCTTCCTAAGAAAGATTGAATCTCTTTTATATTTCTGGGAATATTGATAGTATCTATTGCTTCAATCCTCTTAGGATCAATCCCGATCCCATCCCTAGATACGACATGGCCCAAAAACTTACCTTCCTGCATAGAGAAATGTGATTTCTTTGGGTTCAAAGATAGACCAAACCTGCGACATTTTTCGAAAGTCTGTTTAATATGGATCAAGTGCTCTTCATCAGTTTTAGAGAAAACCGTCAAATCGTCGAGGTAAATGACTACTAAATTGTCCCTTTCTCCTATGAAAGCAATTTCCATAGTACGCTGGAATGTGGCCCTTGCATTCATCAAACCAAAAGGCATTTTGTCATACATAAACGTACCCCATGGTGTGGTGAAAGTAGTTTTTTCCCTGTCTTGTTCATTCATGGCGATTTGATTATAACTAGAGAACCCATCTATCATAGACATTCGGTTTGCTCCAACAAATTTTTCTAACACATGGTCCATTTTGGGCAACGAATAATTGTCCTTGAGAGACGACTTATTTAAGTTTCAGAAATCCACACACAGTCTAATTTCCCCACTCTTTTTCCTGACTGGGACCAGGTTTGCTACCCAGTCTGAGTATCTTAGAGGTATGATTATTTTCGCATCTAAAAGTTTCTTAACTTCCTTTTCGATCACCGGTAACAAAATGGGGTTAATTTTCCTAAGCTTTTGCCTAAACGGTTTGACCCCAGGCTTGAAAGGTATATTGTGATCAATTATGGAAGTGTCATACGTTCTTAACTCATCATACGACCAGACGAAAACATATTTATACTATCTGAGTAGGTCTTTGTACTTATCTTTTACTTCGGGAGGGATGAACTTAGATATTTTTACCACCTTGGATTCTTTTTTAGTTCCTATATCACAGTGCGCCACTTCTTCTGGTTGGGGCTGCAAAGTGGATTTCATAGGTATGTCGTTCTGGTAAAAAAGTCTTTCTAAAGGAATCAAGCCTTTCAGAATCTGGTTGCTTTTAAGGACCAACATACGATGATCCACAATTTTTTCTCGGAAGGTTTCAAGATCTTCCCCCACTTGCATGATCCACATCGGGTCGTTTTGATTTTCTTGGTCTGCATGAGTTTCAGATAATTCCCCCACTGCTGCAAGAAATTTCTTAATTTGTTCGTCGTCCTCAAAGACCTGCTAGTGTCGGATATTGTCTGGTATAGAGGGTTTGTATCTGATTTCAATGTGATACTTTAATTTGAAAGTTGTGGGAGGAGAGAAGGTTGAAGCTGCCTTTGCCAATGCATCAACATGTAAATTATCTGCGCAAGGGATAAAGTGGACATTTACGGATGAGAAAAAGTTTTCCATGAGATCCCAAGCACAATTTCTGTATGCTCTTAGTCTGGGATGCTTGCCTAGGTACTGTTGGTTTCTTTGTTTGACTATTAACTCTGCATCACCGTATACCTCCAAGTTACTTATATTTATCTTTTTGGCAGCCTCTAATCCTAATATCAATGCTTCATATTCACATACGTTTTTAGTGTAATCTAGTCCCACTGCAGTCGATAGGAAAAAGGAACAATGAACTTACCTCCGGGAGCCACTAAAAGCACTCCTGCACCCGCCCCCTCAGAAGATGAAGCACCGTCAAAACACATTTTCTAGACACCAGTGTTACACAGATCTTCTGTCATGTATTTTGATTCTTCTCGCTCTATATCGTTCTCTTCCTGACAACCATCTAAACCATCATCAAAAGACAAGATACAATTTCCCAGATCTTGGTCCACAATGTGAATAGGGAAGTTGTTTGGGTTTTGAGGGTCACTGATTGTATATGCTAATATTGTTTCTCTGTATAACCGAGTGATCTGACCACCGAACACAAGAATTGTGGAAAATTTCATGTTCAACTGAAGAGAACCCCCTAACTTGGCTCCCCATGACCTAGATAATAGCATGCCATACTTAGGGGGAATATCTGCGATAACCACATCCATTAGGATACTCTTAACTGGGACCTGCGCCAGGGTAACTACCAGATCTTTTATCATCCCCATACACTTAACCCTTCTTGAGTGAAAACAGTACAGATTTCCATAAGGTCTGGTGATCTGGAGACCCAACTTTTCCATTATAATTTTAGGAATAACGTTATGGGAGGCTTCGGAGTCTAACATGAAATTATGCAGCAACTGATCATACACATTCAGAGTGATATAAAAGGGAGCAATGGTGTCTTTGGCCCCTTCAAAATGGGAGCCAAAGGTGATGTTAGGTTTGTCATCTTCCAGGTTTAGAATATCTGACTGGCTTTCTAGCTCAGAGACGCCCATCGATTTGGTAATCTGCTTCCGATAAACGGGGTTTTTTGCTAATTCTACCAAGGGGATGGGTATCTTAATTTTATTTATCTCATATTCAAAACCGAAAGCTCTGCTCACCTTCTCTGTTTCTTTGGTTGAGAATTCCAAATATTTTCTCTTTGACTTATTTGTCTGGACCACTTTATCACTCATGGTCCTGGTTGAAGACGTAACTTTATTTGCCGGTTCAGTTCCTTATGCTTGAGTTTCAACTTTTTCCACTTCGGACTCTTGTGTGCTTACCATTTTCGTTCTGTTGCTGGGTAATAAGGTCTCTTCCGAAGGAGGCTCATAAGCTTGACCTCTTTGGAGGATTTTCTTGGGTTGAGTAGTTGAGGTGGGCTTACTCTTAGATCTTAAGTTGTACTTTGGTTGAAACTCAGCCATTATCATCTCAGTTTCGGGTTGAGATTCACAGAGATCAGTGTGATCACCTTCCTTACCCTTATTCGACGGTTGAGGCGTATTTAGAGATTTCTCATATTCTTCTCAAGTCATATATGGTTGAGTATAGTCATCACCGAAGTTCGTGACATCATTATCTGAATCTCCGAAGTCCTGAAAATCGTTTGCTCCTATGAAATTTTCGTTCTTTAAGGGAGCTTGTATTTTTTTATCCTCATTTTTTATTTGTCTTTGTTGATTCGGGGGGTTGGGGTTCCTCTTGAAATCCTTTTTGGGGAAAGAGTAAGCTTTAACCTGTTCGAGTTCCATTCTGGATATTTTATTTGCCAGTTCTTTAATCACTCTGGCCATATCGTCCACCCTATCATTTGCAGATCTATTTGACCTTGAAGGACCTGCTTGTTCTCTAAAGGGTTTGGTCTCTTGGTTTCCAGTCTCTAATTTTGATTTAAGCTTATCTGAATCCATCATATTAGACTCTATTTCTACCGCATCGTCCTGCATTCGGTTTAAGGTGGCTCCCCTTCCCTCTCGCAAAAGGAGTGCAAAATCCGGTTCGAAAGCTCCGGCGAAAGTTACTTTGGTTGCGGGTTGGGATGGTCTAACCTCGGTTGGGATATTATTATACAGTTTGTTGAATATCTGAATAAATTCCATGACTGTTTCTGAGTTCTTTTTCCTTAAAGACCCAAATTCGGTTAAATAATATAGATGTTCTTTTCTCTCGCCCCATTGTCTGAGGAAAGCATCTTCCAAAGCATCATAAGACAAGATAGAAGTTGTGGGTAGGCTCTGAAACCAAGTTTGGACCTAACCTTCGAAGGTTTGGAAAAGGAGTCTCGAATATACGTCCTCATGCTCGATACCTAGAATCTCAGCGAATTGATCAAAGAAATTAATATGTTCTGCCACGGTTAGATCCCCTTCCCTGGTGAATTTTGGTAGATTTTTTATGTAATTTTTGGGAAGGTCATGTAGAGGGACGGGAAATACTAAGGGAGCATATCTGGCTGAAACTTTCACAAAAACTATGGGAGGGGGGGCAGGCCCTTGGCCTCCAGCTCCTCCTACAGGGGATCCTCCCCCTCCTCCTCGGATAAACCCTCCACCTCCTCCTACAAACCCTCCACCTCCTCCTCTGCCAGCTGCCATCGTTATTTGTGAAAATTTATAAAGGGGTTTTTGGAAAATTAAAAGTGACTCTTTGTTTTCTTCGCGAAGAGGGAGATCCAATGAGGAAAGATAAGGAACGCGAGGACTTGGTTCCTCGGATTTGCAAGAGATGAAATCGGGAGAACCGACGGGTGTGGAAACCGAGTGTGTAACACACTCTTCAGAAATTGGCGAAGTCGGGAAATTCAATTGAAGAAAATATGGTATGTCAAAAGTCGACGAGCTTTCAATAGGGCCCTTTCCTTTGTGTACTAATGGGACTGTTGGAAGAATATCACTCCTAATTTCGGAGCAATTTGGCATTGAAACTTTAGTATCAAAGAGAGGACTGAGAGAAGTTGAGGGTTCAAAATAACTTTTAGTCTTCAATGGTGGGGTTTTAAGTTTGTAAACTGCAACGGTTGGCTTGAAAGAGCCTCTCACTTTTAGAATCTTTTCGGGATCGGTAACGGGCATAATCTGCTTACCATCCGGGTTTTTTCTGGTATTCCTTCGACTGGATGTCAGTTTATTATTTGTGGAGTTGCCAAGTGAAAGATTGGGAAGCCTTAAAAAGGTGTGTACTCTTTGTTCACTATCAAAGGGTAAAACTTTCAATGAAAAACAAATGTCGTTTTCCCAGGAAAAAAGATTTCGTAACTTCGTCCCCGACAATGATGCCAGAAAGATGTTGTTCCCGAGTCTGTACTTAAGGCTTAGAAGTATAGTGTCAAGGCATCCGAAAGTGGGTAAAATATGGAGAAGAGAGAAACGTCAACCTTCGACAAAGGAAACTAGGGAATATTTCTACGTTGGTGTTGTCTAGCTTCCAACTATTCCTGGATAGTTATATCTTGTTCGATGGCTGCCCATGAACGTTCAAGTTTGACCTAGTTAGTAGCCATTTTAAGAATCGTGTCAAAAAGGTTTAAGGCAATGTGCATTTGTTCCGATAGTCTGGGTTCGATATTAGGCTGTGTTGGTACAGGGACAGTCATGGAGGAACAATAAAAGTGGAAAAAACTTCAGAGTGAGATTAAGTGTTGTCTCAATTTGGTCATATAAAAGAGAATTTACGGTTTTAGGAATAAAATAGGGATGCAAATCAAAGGCTCTTTCCCGTAACTGTATTATATTTTAATAAAAGGTTTGAGGTGGGAGAAAAACATTTAGCTGTCTATAGTGCAAGGCTCCTACCAGGGGAGAATCTCATGAATAAACAAAAGAGGAAAATGTAAGGAAATAACCGATGTAGCAGAGAATATATGTAGAATTCTGAAAATGCAGACTGGTCTTACACCCGCTGATAGCTGGTACAGAGGAAAAACAGTAAACAATTACAGAAAACCAAAATTCATTTGCTATAGTAGTGGTCATACTAAATTATAACAAAGCACATCAATTAGGAATATGAAATGAAATGAGATATGAAATACAAGGAAACAAACTTGTAACACAGTCATGACATAATTGAGAATCTTCAGATTTGCTTGTATTAACTCTCAAATGTAAAAAAAACTCTATTACAATCGACACAAAAAGGTCCAGACCTGTTTATTTCTTTCTGTGGTATATTTATACAATTTTACAAATAAGACAGAATCTCAATAGTCACAAAATTTTGGTTATGACAGGGAGGAGAGCAATCGCTCCATTTCTCCTTCTCTGTCTTCACTTGGTGTCAGGCGTTGGTCATTGCGCGGGCTCGGTACAGGCGACACATCTTTCAACCAGCTGAGATATTAACCGAGACAGTTCTGCTTGATAGATGGCTTCAAAGAAGTACCATTCTCGAGCTAGCTGCTGCAGCCTGTCTTCCATCTATCCATCGATGATGTCGATGGCACATAGTTGTGTGCTGGGTTTAATCATGCATTTATCCACTTGGACTATGTCCACCATAGTCATCTGAGAGATATCGACCGAATATCTTTCTTCCTTTTCCTTCAGATCAAGTGAGATCTGTTCCACATTCATTTGCATCAACGTCTCGGTGTTGCCTCCACTGTCAATGCCCAGCATCTCATCGTCTATAGAATTAAAGGCCTCCTCTAAGGAATTGGTTATCTTTTGGGCTTGCTACTTGCCTTCTATGATGTTATGCCCCCATTCATTTAATAGAATGTTTCCTCTGGTTTGTTCTGAAATGGTGAACCTGGGAGTACCTGCCGAAACCCTATTGTTCCTGGCTATCACAGCCCCTTGGAAGGTGACCCGAGCCGCTCCGACATCCCTTTCTCTGGCAGATAGGTTCTCGGAAACCTGATTGACCAACATACAGTTTTCCTTGATCGCTTCTACCTTGGCGAGCAAATTTCCCTGCGTCACAGAGACTCTGCTATGAATCTTGATCGCCTGGGATTTGAACATCCCGATGTCTATCATTCTGTTCTCAACGATCTCCACCCTAGCCTGCAGCTATTCGATCAAATCCCTCTGCTAGCTCGCTTGCATCCGACCATCACGGACCACCAACTGTGCTTGCTCGAGCTTAGTTTTGAGAATCTCTATTTCCTTTTTATCGGCCACTCTGGCCTGCTCTATTCCCACGCTCGCTTGCTTTTTAGCATTCTCTGTTGCTGTGGCTAGTCTGGCTTCAAGGGTCCTAATTAGGTGATTTTTTCTTTTAAGTTGGTTCTTTAGGAGCCCGACTGAGAATTGATTCGTCGAGGCATACGCTCCTAGTGTCCCTGCTATTTCAGTGGCGAATTGCTCATTCTTTTTATCCTTTCCCTCGGTTATAACTTTATACTTCTTGGCAGTTGACTCTCCTTCCTGGTAGAATTCCCTTTTTACTACTGCTTTTCTCTTTTTATCGAAGAAAAACTCATTCGGAGGGAGTTCTTCTACTCTTATGGGCCTAAGCACTTCATTGAAAATCCATCCTGCATCGATATTTCCCTGCGTCGACAGCAAGGGGGTAACTTATGTGATGGGTTCTTTGATTTGCTTCGCCAATTTTCCTGGAGTATCGATCAAACTCTGCTTCTTCGATGGTTCTGGAGTCTTTATCTCTATCTCTAGATTCTGTTTATTTGGCGGGTCTGAAGTCTTTTTCTCTGCTTCTGGATTCTTCATTTGTTCCTCCTCGTCCTGGTGTTTTCCCTGGTCGAGAATCACATCCTTAGAACCTTCGGCATCCTTCTGTTTCATCTCCGAAATACCTAGACCCTCACCTCGCAACACAGCGGGAAGACAACTACGTCGATGTTCCTGGAACTTCAAAACATCGTCTCTTTCCTCGGGTGCCAAGGATTGAATCTGGACTAAAATTTCCTCATAGGACCTTGATCCTCGGAAAATGTCATCTGAGGGTGAATTCTCATGCTCAAATATCTTGAGCCTGCAATTAGCCAAATGATTGCTCACAATCCTATGTGGATTATGCTTCTTGTATTCGATGGAGACCAAATTTAGGTCTTCTAGGGATGTCGCCTCGGCTTTGGCATGCCTGAAATCTAATAAAGAATAAGAATTCAAACGAACAGGAAACGACGACCATACCTTCTTCGAGTACCCTTTAAGTTCTTTTCTTACACCACCAATTACGGTTTTCCGAGCAACCTCGTGACAAGCCAGCTTGTCGGGAATGAACAATGGCAGCGCATGTGGGAGAACAGAAGCCCCAAAAACTCTGAGGTATGAAAATTCTGCTTCCATATACCAGTCTACTATGCTGCTTAGATTCGTTACTATGCTATCCGAGATTCGGGGTGGCGGGTGACCAAAAATGGTGACATGTAGGGACACCATCACCCAGTTAAAAATTTCATACGCAAAATTTTCCGCTTTATTTTCCCATAATTTTGCATGATATACATGTATGGGTTCATTTTCGGTGGGAGTCCAACTCCAGCTCATCAATGGAAATGGTGTCATAGAGCAAATTGCATCCATAATATATGCAGACATGAAGAGTGACGACGCCTTCCCATTCTCCTTCTGCTCCCGATACTCTGTGACCCGATTGGTTAAGCCATCTGAAAGCATCTTTGCCCAGTTAAAGGAACAACCTTCGATGACCCGAAACATTAGAGGCGCCCACGCAAGGAAAAAATGCGATGTGTCCTCTTTCCCATATAACCGACATGTCATCATGGCCACATATCTGTACTGCGGTTCTAACGAAGCGATTGAATATATGCCGTGGGTATCATCTCTGAACTTTGCGGTTTTTGAAACCCAATATTTTATCAAACTAGACATGGTTTTATCATACTGTTCGCATTCCTTCTCCTTGAATTCTTCCAAGAATTCAACGCCATATGTGTGGTCAAACATCGTGGGCAGCTTATACATGGTTTGTAGATGCTCTGGCCTGAAAGTCTCGATGGTGACTCTCTGCTCGTTCATGATAGTCCTGGTCGGTAGGTCCACATGGTCCAATGGCCATCGGAACATATCATAATATGGAAGCAACCGCGGTCTGGCTTCTACTCTGTGCATCCCTCATTGGACGACTATTTTGTACTTGGTGGTTAAATCATCTTTTTCGTTGTCGTCAGAGTCGTCAGAATAATCCACCAATTCTGCTTGCAGAATATCTGAAACATATGACCAGTTCGGGACTGAGTTGATACTTCGGGGTGAAGTATCAGAGACATTGTCTGAGCCTTGTCCTGAAACCTCAACATTTGCCTTTGATGCTTTTTGGGGAGCCATGGCTGAAGCTTGCATTTTATCTCTTCTGCGATAGAACTGCGTATACATACAAAAGTTAGTTTACCCAGAGGTGATGTGCTCTGCGTGCTATGAAAATGCATTTTTTATAATAAAACATAGCTCTTATATATACTCAAAAAACTCGGTACCTTTCAGGACAAGTCTTTCAAATCACATTTGGAAATAAATTCTGCCATAAAAATCCGATCTTAAATTCATAGATTTACTCTATTTCCTCATTAATGTCATAAATTTTGGCGGTTTTAAAATCTCAGCTGGTGCATGGTGGAAAAGTCTACCTCGTAAATCATGTAGACATCAAAGCACGAGATACTCATTGATTTAGCTTAATTAATCCAGTTTTACCGCTGTTAACAGTGTTTCGGGACTCATTATATCGGGGATTTTCCTTTAACATTTTGAGTCTCTAACACCTAAGACTGCGAAGATCGATTTTGGTTAATTAAAGGTAATCGTGATTTGGGGCTTGATTAATTTTATAATCATTATATTCGCCATATCGCGACTCAGAGATTCGAAGATAAGTTTCTGGGAGATTTACATGCCGAGCTGTGAAATCGCGAGATCGCGATAACATGACTTAATTAAAAGGGAAGATAATCTTGGATTAAGTAATTAATTAATCATGTTATAACCGCATCGTGATTTCACGAGTCGGGGTTTAGATGGTGAAACTTTTGAAAAGGACAACGCCGAGAGAATCTTTTACCACGGTTATCTTTTTCTTTTAACCTTGAATTGAGTTACTCAAATAAGGAACTCATGTTCTCGGCTATTGGGGCTATGACAACAAATTTTTGGGTTTTGCCAACACCGAGGTGCTAAACCCCGATGATGTCTAACCATGAGTTAAGAAAAATTTACCCTTGTTACTATCTTGAGTGAAAAATTAAAACGGTTTCACTGTTTCATGGCTCGGGACGTGTGAATCACATGACTTATATTATCCGACTTACGAGATCCCGAAGTAGAACCAAAGATGAAACATTTTTTATGAAAGGAAGGACTTGTTTCAAGAGTAGAATAATCATTGCTGCTTGTGTGATAAAGATTCAGAGATCTCGATATCTCAGAGGGAAATTATGAAAACCATCTTTAGATTTCAAGCATTAAAATGAAATTTGTGACAGGATAAAAAAAACAAGGGCGGCTCCAACATAGGCTCCAACTAGGGATCCCGCCTTCCTGTGAGGTGGGAAGAATAGTAGATCACATGCCAATATTGGGTAAATGGAGTCAAAAGCTCAATCAGGCAAAAAGGTTTCCGAGAAAAGAGGATCGAAGGGAGAAAAAGACTTCATTCTTTACCTTGAAAAGTTTTTCCAAAATCAGATACTCTTTTTAAACATAGCTGTAGTCCCTTTCACAATTTTCCCTTTCCCGCTACTAAATTCAGGTATGTTCTAAGACAATCGAAACAGTCCTAGGAGACCCAACAGATCTTGCGGCTCTCGGCTTGCATCAAAAGAATAAGATTATATGTTTTTAATTGGGGAGTCCCGTCAGAATTTGGGATGTGGATCGGGTTTTTAAAAAGCATTGGTTACCAGAGGAGAGTGATATTCATGTATAATAGCCTTACATATATCTCAGACATTGCTTCACTGCCAGCGAGCCTGTTCAGTACCCCGATGAAGTTATCTAGCCCCTTTTACTGAATTTCCTTTCACCACTTTGGAATATATTTATGCATTTAAATGCTGAGATGAGGGCAATCATTTCTGAATTTCCTTTCATCGTCTCTTGGACTGGGTGGGGGCAATCATTTTTGAATTTCCTTTCACCACCTGTCTTATAATTTTCTTTTTAGAGCACGAAGATGGGGGCAATCAGTGTGTATCGGGGATGATATCTGTGTAATATTTTTCATTATAGGTATGTCAATTTACTTTGATTACTCGGTACCAACCTTCCCTTGACCTTCACCATATCTTCGTTCTTAGGGAGAAAAAGGAAAATAACTTTTTAAGGGCATTCCATTTGAGAAAGCTTCAATCCTCCGATGTCGTTGAAAAACCTAGGAAAATTGGGATCACTCGAAACGTTCCTTCGCTTAGCAGGGGATCGAGTAGTTGTGAAGAATCTCTTTCTTCCCACAATCTGTTTTGAAACTCACGAGGTTGAAACAAAAAACTTTTATCCCTTCGTATATGAAACGAAAAGATGGTGACTTGTTAAAAGTTAAACCCGAAGATAGAAAGGATGTCAGGTAACGGTTTACTAACTGAAAATACAGAGGTTAAACAATTCAAGACTGACTCTTGTAGATATTTTCGGGGATAATTTACTTGACTGACTGTTTTTAGATTGGGTGAATCGCTTAAATTGTCTTAATTTTTTTAGAGAATATCAAATAAAGAAACAATTTTGTTATCTATCATTTCAGATGATAATGCAGTTTGAATGGCATTACCTCGATTTTCTTTAACAGTCCTTTATAACATTTCTTTTGAGAAATCTCATCTTTACCTTTTCATTTTACTTTCTTTGCGGAATATGAAATTACTTTAGGTATCACTTGTTTATGCCAATTTATTTCTGACACCGACTTTCAGTTTACTCCTGCTTGTTTCGTATGCAGCTGGAATCCTGTAAAAGACAAATACGAATCTTATCCGAAATGTGTCGAAAGTTTATGAACGAAAAAATGAAAAATCAAAAAGCAAATGTTTAAATGAAAATACATGTATGTACAAAATATATATAATAAAATTTATTTATTTATTTATGTCTCTTTTTTTTTTTATGAATTGGCGACTGTTACGTCATGTAATGCTTTAAATATCGCCCGTTGACAGGGGCGTTGAGGACTTCTCCGTCTATATTTTCCAACAGGAAATCATTTTTTCCTTCCGAAGCTGAGACCCTGAATGGTCCATACCAGAGGTGGTCAAATTTACTATTCTTCGCGGATTCTTCCTTTCTTGTATCCCATATTAGCACTAAATCGCCTGGGAGGAATTCCCTGTCCTTTGCCTTACGGTCGAACAATGCTTTCATATCATCTTGGTACTTCTGCATCTTTTCATCAACTTCAACTCTATGCTGTTGAACCTCAATCAGCTGATTAATTCTCCTGGTTACATGATTGGGTTCTTCGTTTTGATCCTGCCATAACTTCATCACTGGTAGCGCTAGGTTTATAGGTAGAACAACATTTGTCGCATAGACCATTTGAAACAACGAAATGCCGATAGACCTTTTAGTGCTTATGCAGTTTGCCCATAATGCATATTTCAAGTGTACATGCCAAGACTTCTTATTTTCATCCAATACCTTCTTGATTATATTTACCAGGCTCTTGTTAGATGACTCGGCCAACCCGTTCCCCTGGTGGTAATATGTTTTGGAATGGCCAAGAACGATGTTATACCTTTGACAGAAGCTGATCATAGCCATAGATTTAAAATCCTGGGTGTTGTCAGTAACTATCTTTCAGGGACAACCAAATCTTGACAAAATATTGTCTTCCAAGAAATCGATTACCACCGAGTCTGTTTCCCTCTTGGTTGGAATGGCTTCCACCCACTTAGTAAAATAATCTGTAGCTGTTAAGATCCACTTATGTTGAGCGCTGGAATGGGGATTAATCTCACCTATGAAGTCTAGACCCCATTCCTGAAATGGGGCTTCAACTTTGACTGGAACTAGAGACAGTGCAGGGAGCTTCTGTTTACCTACAAATAGTTGACAAGGGTTGCAGGCACACACTTTGGCATTGATGTCCGAAAAGAGTTTCGACCAGTAGTATCCAGCCCTCAAGATCTTGTAGGCTGTATCTCTCCACACGTGATTCCCCCCATAGACTCCCTCATGAAACTCATCTATAACCCACTGAGTTTCCGATTCGACTAAACAGACTAACAAGAAACCGAGTGGATCCTTTCAATATAGCTGACCTTCGGCTATACAATATTTAACTGCATGGAGTTTTAAAGTTCTGGATTTAGATGGTGATAGTTCATTTGGGCATTTTAGAGTTAGTAGGTATGACACTATGTCTCTGTACCAGTCTGATGATAAGAACTTCTCTTTGATCTTGTTTGGGCTTGTTTCTTCATCTAGCTCGTTTAGGTCTGCATCTTCATCACTTTCCTGCAGGCAATTGATATCAAGGGCTCTGAAATTTGACTCAGCTAAGAGTTTGTCTAGGCCTTGCCCTCTTCTTCCGTCACTGTCTGGATGTACCAATATATCTTTCACAGAACTAGTAGGCACGTACGCGATTATCTTTGAATGTCGTACATAAGTTCTGAATTCCTTTAATGCTTTTACCATTGTGTACGTCTGTTTTTCTATTATGTCATACTTCAGTTCTGGGTCTCTAAAGATGTTGCTAAAAAATGTGTTTGGTTGTTCGAATCCCTCTTCATTATTTTGTAGGAGCACCGTGGCGATAGTATGTTTGGAAGCAAATGAGAAGGTAAGAAAATCTTTCAGATAGTCTGGGCTTGCTAACACAGGTGCCTCGCTTATGACCTTTTTAATATGCGTGAATGATGCTCTGGCCTCGATTGTCCAATTTACTCCACTGTCCTTCTTCAACATCCCTGTGATCAATTTGACAATCTCAGCGAAATTTGGGATAAACCTTCGTAAAAAAATTATACTTCCTAAGAAAGATTGAATCTCTTTTATATTTCTGGGAATATTGATAGTATCTATTGCTTCAATCCTCTTAGGATCAATCCTGATCCCATCCCTAGATACGACATGGCCCAAAATCTTACCATCCCACATAGCGAAATGTGATTTCTTTGGGTTCAAAGATAGACCAAACCTACGACATTTTTCGAAAGTCTGTTTAAGATGGATCAAGTCCTCTTCATCGGTTTTAGAGAAAACCGCCAATCGTTGAGCTAAATGACTACAAACTTGTACCTTTCTCCTATGAAAGCGATGTTCATAGCACGCTGGAATGTGGCCCCTGCATTCATCAAACCAAAAGGCATTTTTTCATACATAAACGTACCCCATGGTGTGGTGAAAGCATTTTTTTCCCTGTCTTGTTCATTCATGGCGATTTGATTATAACCAGAGAACCCATCTATCATAGACATTCATTTTTCTCCAATAACTTTTTCTAACACATGGTCCATTTTGGGCAGCGGATAATTGTCCTTAAGAGACGACTTATTTAAGTTTCTGAAATCCACACACAGTCTGATTTCCCCGCTCTTTTTCCTGACTGGGACCAGGTTTGCTACCCAGTTCGAGTATCTCAGAGGTACGATTATTTTCGCATCTAAAAGTTTCTTAACTTCCTTTTCGATCACCAGTAACAAAATGGGGTTAATTTTCCTAAGCTTTTGCCTAAATGGTTTGACCCCAGGCTTCAAAGGTATCTTGTGATCAATTATGGAAGTGTCATATGGTCTTAACTCATCATACGACCAGGCGAAAACATCTTTATACTGTCTGAGTAGGTCTTTGTACTTATCTTTTACTTTGAGAGGGAGGAAATTAGATATTTTTACCACCCTGGATTCTTTTTCAGTTCCTATATCACAATCCTCCACTTCTTCTGGTTGGGGCTGCAAAGTGGATTTCACAGGTACGTCGTTCTGGTCAAAAAGTCTTTCTAAAAGAATCAAGCCTTTCAAAATCTAGTTGCTTTTAAGGACCAACATACGATGATCCACAATTTTTTCTCAGAAGGTTTCAGGATCTTCCCCCTCTTGCATGATCCACATTGGGTCATTTTGATTTTCTTGGTCTGCATAAGTTTCAGAGAATTCCCCCACTGCTGCAAGAAATTTCTTAATTTGTTCGTCGTCCTCAAAGACCTTCCAGTGTCAGAAATTGTCTGGTATAGAGGGTTTGTATTTGATTTCAATGTGATACTTCAATTCGAAATTCATTGGAGGAGAGAAGGTTGAAGCTGCCTTTGCCAATGCATCAACATGTAAATTCTCTATGCGAGGGATAAAGTGGAAATTTACGGATGAGAAAAAGTTTTCCATGAGATCCCAAGCACAATTTATGTATGCTCTTAGTCTGGGATGCTTAGCTAGGTACTGTCGGTTTATTTGTTTGACTATTGACTCTGCATCACCGTATACCTCCAAGTTACTTATATTTAGCTTTTTGGCAGCCGCTAATCCTAAGATCAACGCTTCATATTCGCATACGTTGTTAGTGTAACCTATGTCCCACTACAGTCGATAGGAAAAAGGAACAATGAACTTACCTCCGGGAGCCACTAAAAGCACTCCTGCACCCGCCCCCTTAGAAGATGAAGCACCGTCAAAATAGATTTTCCAGACACCAGTGTTACACAGATCTTCTGTCATGTATTCTGATTCTTCTCGCTCTATATCATTTTCTTCCAGACAACCATCTAAACCATCATCAAAAGACAAGATACAATTTCCCAGATCTTGGTCCGCAATGTAAATAGGGAAGTTGTTTGGGTTTTGAGGGTCAATGACTGTATATGCTAATCTTGCTTCTCTGTATAACCGAGTGAACTGACCACCGAACACAGGAATTGTAGAAAATGTCATGTATAACTAAAGAGAACCCCCTAACTTGGCTCCCCATGACCTAGATAACAACATGCCATACTTAGGGGGAATATCTGCAATAACCACATCCATCAGGATACTCTTAACCGGGACCTACACCAGGGTAACTACTAGATCTTTTATCATCCCCATACACTTAACCCTTCTCGAGTCAAAAGAGTACAGATTTCCATAAGGTCTGGTGATCTGGAGACCCAACTTGTCCATTATTATTTTAGGCATAACGTTATGGGAGGCTCCGGAGTCTAACATGCAATTATGCAGCAACTGATCATACACATTCAGAGTGATATAAAAGGGAGAAATGGTGTCTTTGGCCCCTTCAAAATGGGGGCCAAAGGTGATGTTATGTTTTTCATCTTCCAGGTTTAGAATATCCGTCTGTCTTTCTAGCTCAGAGATGCCCATCGCTTTGGTAATCTGCTTTCGATAAACGGGGTTTTTTGCTAATTCTACCAAGGGGATGGGTATCTTAATTTTATTTATCTCATATTCAAAACTGAAAGCTCTACTCACCTTGTCTGGTTCTTTCGTTGAGGCTTCAAAATATTTTCTCTCTGACTTATTTGTCTGGACTGCTTTACCACTCATGGTCCTAGTTGAAGACGTAACTTTATTTGCCGGTTTAGTTCCTTGTCCTTGAGTTTCAACTTTTTCCACTTCGGACTCTTGTGTGCTTACCATTTTCGTTTTGTTGCTGGGTACTAAGGTCTCTTCTGAAGGAGGCTCATAATATTGACCTCTTTGGAGGATTTTCTTGGTTTGAGTAGTTGAGGTGGGCTTACTCTTAGATCTTAAGTTGTACTTTGGTTGAAACTCAGCCATTATCATCTCAGTTTCGGGTTGAGATTCACAGAGATCAGTGTGATCACCTTCCTCACCCTTATTCGATGGTTGAGGTGTGTTTAGAGATTTCTCATAGTCTTCTTGAGTCAGATATGGTTGAGTACAGTCATCACCGAAGTTTGTGACATCATTATCCGAATCTCCGAAGTCTTGAAAGTTGTTTGCTCCTATGAAATTTTTGTTCTTCAAGGGAGCTTGTATTTTTTGATCCTCATTTTTTATTTGTCTTTGTTGATTCAGGGGGTTGGGGTTCCTCTTGAAATCCTTTTTGGGGAAAGTGTCATCTTTATCCTATTCGAGTTCCATTCTGGATATTTTATTTGCCAGTTCTTTAATCACTTTGGCCATATCATCCACCTTATCATCTACGGATCTGTTTGACCCTAAAGGACCTGCTTGTTCTCTAAAGCGTTTGGTCTCTTGGTTTCCAGTCTCTAATTTTTCTTTAAACTTACCCGAAGCCATCATATTAGACTCTATTTCTACCGCATCGTCCTGCATTCTGTTTAAGGTGGCTCCCCTTCTCTCTCGCAAGAGTGAAAAATCCAGTTCGAAAGCTCCGACGAAAGTTACTTTGGCCGCAGGTTGGGACAGTTTAACCTCGGCTGGGATCTTATTATACAGTTTGTTGAATCTATGAATAAATTCCATGACTGTTTCTGAGTTCATTTTCCTTAAAGAACCAAATTCGGTTAAATAATATAGATGGTCCTTTCTCTCGCCCCATTGTCCGAGGAAAGCATCTTCCAAAGTGTCATAAGACAAGATAGAAGCTGCGGGTAGGCTCTGAAACCAAGTTCGGACCTAAACTTCGAAGGTTTGGACAAGGAGTCTCGAATATACGTCCTCATGCTCGATACCTAGAATGTCAACGAATTGATCAAATAAATTAATATGTTCTGTCGTGGTTAGATCCCCTTCCCCGGTGAATTTTGGTAGAATTTTTATGTAATTTTTGGGAAGGTCATGTAGAGGGACGAGCAATACTAAGGGAGCATATCTAGCTACAAATTTCACAAAAAATATGGGATGGGGGGAAGGCCCTTGGCCTCCAGCTCCTCCTAGAGGGGCTCCTCCCCCTCCTCCTCCGATAAACCCTCCACCTCCTCCTACAAATCCTCCACCTCCTCCTCTGGTAGCTGCCATCGTTATTTGTGGAAATTTATAAAGGGGGTTTTGGAAAATTAAAAGTGACTCTTTGTTTTCTTCGCGAAGAGGGAGATCCAACGAGGAAAGATAAAGAACGCGAGGACTCGGTTCCTCAGATTTGCAAGAGATGAAATCGGGAGAACCGACGGGTGTGGAAACCAAGTGTGTAACACACTCTTCAGAATTTGGCGAAGTCGGGAAATTCAATTGAAGAAAAGATGGTGTTAACTCTAAAAAACGCACCAGCATTTTTGAAGGAAATATTCCTAATCTTGTAGGGAAATTTTGACTATCTTCCCTAGCTCCAAATCCAAATATGATTGTACCATTGGAAAGCCTACGATCTGTAGATGTCGATCGGTTATTGGAACGTGCGAAACATATATTCCATGGCTAAGAAATTTAATTTTTACCAAAGGCATTTTTTGCTGGAAATTCTGACTTTCGGTGGTTTAGGTGAACATGACGACTGTTCATTAACCACCGAAAGTTGCGCTTTCGGTGGTAAATTCGCACAGAATCTTTCCAGTCAACCACCGAAAGCCTGTTTTAACCAGAATTTTTGAAATTTTGCACAGATCAGAGATTTTCGAATCAGAATGAGATGAAACTTCTTTGAATAGTCAGATATTGAATTATCAAGTCAGATTTAAAGACTATTTACAAGAGATAAGGTAAGAAGAAGAGT
>JZKD02S0265964.1:98364-115847 GCA_000966675.3 Picea glauca | reverse complement strand
AAAATTTATTTCATTTTATAAGAAGATTACTTGTTAATCAATAAATCATGCCTTTAACATTTAACCAATAAATATACAATCACATAAATGAAACAGTGACATAGTGATTTTTCATGAGGAAACCCAAAAGGAAAAACCTCTTCTTCTTATGAATGAAAGGTAAGCTCCAACTCCTCTTTACATTCTTATTTTATCTGAGCTACAACCCAGATGAGGTTGCTACCTCTGTTTCTTCAACACCTACTGAATGGAAGCTACAACTCCCAGATGTACAAGCACCGACTTGTACAGGAGAATTTTACAGTCTCCCCTTGCTCCTCCCTATCACCCTGGAATCCTTCTCTGTCACTAAGAATATGCAAACCAACACTTATCTTCTCTATCAAATATTAAGCATTAAATTTTCTCCTCAAATTTTACAGAGCCATCTTTCTTCCATAATCCTCTCGCCCCATATTTTCTCCTCATTGTCCCTGTATAATTTTATTTCATATTTATCTTCATTTACAGAAATAAATTTTACTTTAGAGCTACGGTTGTACCATTAATTCCATACGCACTAACATTCATCTCACCAAATTTCACTTATTTCTACCCTGTACATTCAGAGCGTACACTCGAACCCTCAGGCTTCGAAGACTCAGTTACAATAACTGAATAACTATCTTACAGTGATTATTATTGGCCCAGGCATCTAGAAGAACAACAACCACATGATCAGTTTAAGTATTTAATCCGCACAGTTCGATGTACAAGATGGGTCTCGTGCTTACTCCATATGCCCATTGGTTGTGACCACATGCCTTTACCAAAAGGCACTTTCACGATTTTCATATCGACAATCCTGAGGTGAAGACATCTTGTCTCTTCATGTTACGATCTCCGAAAAGGAGCTTTAACTTGGTGCTAGATCCTCCTTCTCACATGACCAATGGCGGTGACTATAGCCTATACAAAAAGGTATTCCGGTGTTTTGACATTTCGGCTTTTAGCGTTTTGACATTTCAACATTTTCGCATTTCGACATTTCAACATTTCTGTGATGAAGTGTTTCGACACTCCAAGTCGCGATCCCTGAAATGATATGATGGATTCACATTTGATCTGGTGGACATAGATCGGATGATTATTGTTAACTTCTCAGGGACATATCAATGGTCATATACGGCTCTTATATTATCCCTCCAATGCTTAATCTGACGGACATGAATTAATCATTCATCGAGATAGATCGATGTCAGGTTTTCGGTACTTTGGCCATCAGGTCTTCATGACCTCTAATAATTCAAAAAATCTCGAAACCATAGATCATGTGATGTGTGTCCCTTTCGGTATTTCGACATTCGGGACTTCGTGATGTTGGAGTTTTTTGCTTACCATGCAAAAATCCCAAAATAGAAATTCGTAGAGTGACGTATCATAGTGATGTTACTTAGGATGACATGTCATGTGTTGGTCAATCTCTGATATCCAAAATTCAATCTAAGGGTGTTGACTCCTCTTCCAAGGCTCGTTTCACATGTGACCTCGAGTTATAACCAAAGGCTCACCTCCTAGGTTCCTCACAGTTTCGTGTTTCATTATGTCGAGAGGCATGCTAATCTCCAAATTAGGAACCACCGTGCCTGTGCAAACTGATCCACGGTGCCTATGAAAATTGACCAACAAACTCCCCCTTTGGCATTTTAAAGTTTGACATTAATGACAAAACCAAGTCCTGTGCAAACTTCCCTACTGTGCAAACTATGCAGACTGCAAGCCCTGCGAACAACAAGTATATCATTACAACAACGGATTATTTTTACAGATGGTCCGAAGCTGCACCTTTGAAAGTGGTAAATACAAATCAGGTAGTATCTTTGATAATTCCTCCTAATTCTCATCCCTTGATATGAATGTCTTTTCCTTGGAAAAAGGATTAACCTAAAATATCCTACCAACTACTACCCTCAAGGAAATGGTCTAGCAGAATCAACAAACAAAAATCTAATCAAGATCATTAAGAGGACAATTTCAAAGAATCATAAGAATTGGCACAATGCACTGTATAATGCACTTTGGGCTGACAGGGTGACACCAAAAGCCTATGTTGGTAATTCCCCTTTCTTTCTCATCTACAGAAGAGAAGCAATTCTCCCACCACATGTTCTGCTTCCGTCTATGCAACTATCGCAGAAAGTTCAAGAGGAGGAATGACCTTCCCTTGAAATTCAAATTAATGCCTTGTTAAAACTGGAGGAAGTAAGAGCATAAGCAAAGTAGAAATTGGATCAGCACCAACAAATTGTAAAAAGCTAGTTTGATTCAAATTCTTCTTCAGATAGGAATTTCGATGTCAGAGACTTAGTTCTCAAATGGGATAAACCACACGAGAGAAAGGGGGAATACACCAAGTTCCAGAATCTGTGGTTGGGACCGTTGTAATTTCTAAAAAATTAGGTCCCATCTCTTTCCGCCTGCACAATTTGGAGGGACATTCAAACACTTTCCCAGTGAATGGCCAAGCTCTCAAAATATATTTCTCCTGATGACTTCATATGCACCTCTTTGTACATATTTTTCTGTTTTAATTCTCTTTTCTGTTTTGTATTTTGGTTCTTTTCATTTTGCTTGTTTTCATTTGCTTCTGATTAAATTTATGTCTAAGTCACCATTTCGTTTATGGAAGGAAAATCAAAAGTATTATCCTAAAGCAACAATCGATGTCATTTCAAAGCACCAGTACTATAAATTGTTAAAACTCGGATTGGCAGAAGAAAAATTATGTTCAAAATAGTGTTCCTGGTTTCTCTTTATAATCACGAGAAGATACGATCATTATTAAAACTCTTAGCGTTGTCCTTGTTTTTAAAGAAAACAAATCAAGTATGCCTTCCTGTCCTCGAGAGGTTTTTATTAACAGAAAAATAAGAGTTCATATCATGATGAAGGTCGTCAAACGAGAAATTAAATTGGAAAAGATCATTTTTTTTCGAAATTTGAAATTTTCAGCATCACCCCGCTCTCTTGAATATAATAAAGTTTATGTAGAATAATAAATTCTTGAGAGTCAAAAAGCACTGCAAAGTGTGGGAAGTGTCTGTAAAACCACCAAGATACTGAACAAGTCTGTTGGCAGCGGGTAAATGCATGCATGATGCCAAGGCAACTTCGTTAGGGTACTGAACAGGCCTGCTGGTAGCAAAGCAATGTCGGGTTTAAGAAAATTATTAGGTATGACTATTGGAATTGACCATAAAAATGTCCTTCATCTTGAATGGATAATTCCTGGACATCGTAGAGGTGTTAGAGTGGGTTAAATGACATCCCTCCTGAGGCTATGGATGCTTTTTAGCAACAACGTCCCTGTCAACAGTATTGGAGTCAGTTTCCTAAACATCATCTCACTTGTAATCAAAACTTGACACCAGATTGCACTTGGACAGAAACACATCTAACGCTAGACTATGTGATTTTCTGAGTTTTGATCGGAATGCTTGACTTGTTTTCGATTGTTCTTTAATTTTTCAATCATTCTGATCTGTCCTAACATGAATTTTCTGGTGATGTAGAGATAATTGCTTCTCCCAGTATGTCGCCATTGTTGGCAGCCCCACACGAGTTTGATATTTAAACAAGAAATTGCATTTTCTATAGCTTCCTTCACCTCAATTTCGTAAACTTTTTTTGAGAATTTTGAGATAATTATTGCGTTAAGAAAGATTTTGATTAATTTCTTATTGTCTGTGATTTTGTTTTGTTTTATGTTTGATTCATGACTGTAAGCATGAATCAAACATAAAACCTAGCCTGGTGTTATAATTTGTATGCCTTAGAATGCATCATTTTGAAGGTCACCATGCTTACATGAGATCTAAATCTAATGTTTGAATGAACTATTTTAGATTTTTGGGGGTTTCAATCTAGCTATTGTATGGTTCGATAGTGTGTATTCAATTTATTAAGAGCCTTTGATACATTGGTTAGTCCTCTCACAAATTTAATGGTCATATCAATAGACATTCAAATGAATACATGTATGTTGTACTCGCGTCCTTACCTTACCTCGCTGGCTTAACGTATTAATGAGTCATTCATTGCATACATAGGGTTTTGGTACTCTATATGTATGGCTCTTATTACAAGGAATGGTAAATCATTTACGATCAAACCCTTGGTGATTACTCCCACTACCTGTGTTATGATAACAAACAGGCTTTGTTATGGTCATTTCTCCACTATCCATTCAGATTTGTTCTTGTTTCTCCTACCATTCAAACCTAAAACTATTTTGAGTTATCCCTGTTACATTCTGGTTGCATTTGTCATGGCTCCTGTCATTCACTTAGAGCCGAATGGGTGCCAAGCTTTATTCTATCATGACGATGTGATTGAGGACTTAAAAATCCAAGGCTGGGATGTTTTCCTAAAAATATTTGAAGGTTATAACCTTCAGGTGGAGTAGGCTTTCGCGCAGACCTTCGATGGTTGCAGAGAAAAATATTGGGGACACACAGTTAGAGTTAACCGAGGGGTTTGTAAGTGAAGCAATAGGGATTCCATCGAAGGGTGAAAAATGGTTCAAAAACGCTTGAATTGAAGGAGTACCTTGGAGCCTATTTATGACATCTTGAAAGATCAACTGTTGTGAAAAAGGTATTTCCATTTCCCTGGTTAAACTCGGGTGGCATAGCTTGTTATTGATTCTTAAATAATTTGTGACCTGTGAAGGGGGATACAGATTGGTCTTCCTCTACCACATCCACTTACTCATGCATTTCATTGGTTTTGAATTAGACATGCCATTTTATTTGTTGAGAAGTCGCTATAAAATGTCCAAAATATATAAGAGACAGAGTGTTGATTCAAGTCTGTTCCATCACAAGTTGATTAAGATTCTTTTGTTTCATCCATTGTCGATCGTGGGCGACTGTTGGGATAATTATTTTGATAAGGAATGATTTTTCTCAGACTGTTCCTACAGTAAACCCTAACTTAGACGAGTCACTAATTGAAATACAACTTGGTATTTCAATCAATGGACCAGACTCTCTTAACAGAAACCCTCTAGACACAGCAATGCCAAGTAAGCTTTCATCTACAAATTTTCTTGAGCAAGAGGTTGTTGAATTGGGGGTAATTGACCCTCTTATACCTAATATTGATGCTAGCCTAAACGTTATTGTGAAGCCATATGTTGAGGAACCTTGTAAAGCAACGAAAAATAACTTCAAAGACTTAGGATTCAATAAAAAAAAGGAAGATCGTCTAATTTCAAGGAAATTAAGCAACTGAAATGACGCTCATCTGAGCTCGATTGAGGTCGATGAGGTCTTGGATCCTGAAATAGAATATTTTCTAGTTTTGGAAGATCTGGATTGCCAAGGTTAGAGGAAGAAAGTTATTGCTCCTACTAAACCTTATGACTTTGTGACAAATTTGTCATCGTGCCTCAAAGGTAAGGAGGGGTTCTCTGGTATTAGGAATGATCAAAAGAACATAGCAGGTAAGGTGGATACACCCATGTTTGATTATGCACTCCATAGACCTACCATTCCTCATGTACGGTGTGATGTTTGTTTCCATTGGATTGAGCGGTATTACACCGATATCCCTCTTCTTCAGGCCCAAATCAAAACTCTTACTGCTCAGAATGAATAATTGAGACAAGAAAATATCGACCTCAAAGTGCACGCAGAGAAGAAGGATAAACGCATTAATAGGTCAGGAAACATAGTAATAAAAAATGCAACCAGTGTCAAGGTGGTAATTAGTCAATTTTTAAAATGGTAAAATAGTTTTCCTCATATTATATTCTTGTTATCTATTTCAAAATAAGTCAATTTAAAATATGATCTTATTTCTAAATTAAGACAAGCTACATAATCTTCAATTATGTAGCCAAGTCTCTTTTTAAATAAAAATTAGAAATTAGTTATGAGTAATTTTCTAACTTATTAAATTTGTTTTGTTTTTTCAGGAAATAGTAGATCATGTTGTTGATCATCTGGAGGAAACATATTTGATTATGCATCTGAATTATTAGTAGTTTGTTTTCTTCTTGTTTTGGAAAAAAATTGATCAATCTTTGATTAAAAGCCAACTCTGCTACAAGTGGCTCCTAGCCAACTATTTTTGTAATATTTTTGATTTTATGAAATCCTATCCTATCCTGTGAGATAGGAGAATGTGATCTCAAGTCACTTTAAATACTATTCATTTTGTAAGTAATAGACATCTTGGTTGGAACAAATTATAGGCATGTGACTTTCAGAGCTATATGGACTACTGATCCACATTTGGCTTTAGACCAGTGTGAAAATTGTTCCATCTATGTTTTGCCTTTTTATTATGAAATATTGATATGTTATGCAACTTTTGCCTCTTTAGCATATGATATTCCATTTCATTGAATGCTTTAAAATATTTTCTATGACTTGTTGTTCCATATTCTAGGACTGTGATTGTTATATCAATTAAAATATCATGATTTATGCCTGATGTTTAACTCATGGATAAAATGAATGCTTCACATAAAGTTTTTTCTTACTGTAATAATTCATAATTATAAGATCATTGGATCATATGTGTCTACTATTATGTTCTTATATCTTAGCTGTAAATAGACATCCTGAATTTATTCAGGAGACATTAGTATGAGCCTGTTGCAGGTTTCTTTCACAGACGAGACAGATGGAGTTTTGGATCGTACAGAGGCATAGACACATTAAGAAACTAGTAACAGGTTAGCTTCATTTGCTTCTAATTTTCCTCATTTTAGTTATTAGTGAAACAGGAAAGTTATTTCATCGGCTTTGACCATCACTCTATCTTTGTTTCAAATCATGTTTTACTTATGATTCTTAGATAGGTGATTACAAAACAGAAAATACAAAAATGTGTGCTTTCTTTATCTACTTTTGGGAACGATTACAAAACATTGATTTTGCAAGGCTTTCACTAAAACTTGCGACCTGTAATTATTTTGTTCATAAATGACATGTTCATATTTACTTTTCTACTTAATACATTTGTAAATAATTAGATTAAAGTATATATATTATTATAGTTTTAGCATTAAGTATTTTTTTTCTTTTCTTTGTTTTAGGACTTTAGTTGGCTAATGGAGCCATTAAACCCGTCAAAATAGGTTATACCAAATGGCTTGGGTTATTTAGACAACCCTGGTCTGGATCTATTCTTCCAGTTGACGACAGGTCAAATTTGCACGTCAACAGAACCCCAAACTCAGCTGACGCTTTATCTTTTAACCACATGCGCCCAGGTCAACACTTGTCTTCCTAGAGTTGCATGTGTTCCCTTTTGCACACATTGGAGCTGCATGCGTTGCCCCTCCCAGGGCTTAGGATAAAAATTAAAACATACCTTTCACACCACTTTAGAATAATAATAAATTCTTATCTCCGGGACTTAAGCCCTCAAGCTTAGCCCCTCTTCCAACCTTCCATCCCCCTCTCCCTTACCCAGACTTTGTGGAATCTTATTCCCCCATCACTCATTCATAGTGGTCGGTCCACACACAA
This sequence comes from Picea glauca, assembly GCA_000966675.3. Classification (NCBI taxonomy): domain Eukaryota; kingdom Viridiplantae; phylum Streptophyta; class Pinopsida; order Pinales; family Pinaceae; genus Picea; species Picea glauca. The sequence goes on along the minus strand of JZKD02S0265964.1, from coordinate 108,324 downwards.
ATATGTTTTTATATTAATAATGTGCATCATTACATGTACAAAAATCAGGCTCTTGGCCTTCAACACTTAGGCTCTCTGCCTAATAAACACATAAGCCCACCATCTTATATACACTTGGCTCACTATCCTATAAAACATAATTAGAATTCATAATGCAATTGGGGCATGTCCTTGGGGTATTACAGTACCCCTCCTATTAGAGCATGTAAATTTTTTTTGAAACAATTATCACGCATAGAAATAAGAGCGAATGCAAGTATACCATCTCTATGCAGAGTTTCAATGCCTATTTTGATACATCTGAGATGTAGGAAGTTTGCTATAGCTTTTTTGGCTTCAATCCTAATTTCATCAGGGTCTAAGGTAGGGATAATACAATGATCAGATGCACTTTTTTGGACTTCAAAGATTGTTTCAATGATTTTAAATTGAGAATATGCATGTAGTTGAAACATAGCCATATTATAATAAATATATTTAGTAGATGACTTAGGAAGTTTCAACCTAGGGAGAGGCTTTTCTTCTTTATATACTTTATTGAAACTATTCAAATCACGCATTCTCATTGAACCAAATAGACGTGAAATAGATGATATTTTAATTTTAGCATTATGAATTTCTTCTACTGCTTTCTGTTTCATTGCTTTATAAGAGACAGAGTGAGAAGTATTAGAACTATAGGGAGAATCCATGGAACCTAGATTGGCTCTGATACCAATTTTTTCAAAGGCGTCCCTCGACGAGGAATGATCCTTTCTTTTTTCCTTTCGCCTTCTTCTGACGTTATGAACTTCTACACAAACCCCTACATGATCCTTCAAGTAGATTCAACACCTTTCCTTCAACAAACTCCCTGAGCGACTTCCTTGTCTTAGCTGGAAAAACATAAGAACAGTAGTGACCCAGAATCCTTAGCGAACCTCAGGTGAACCTCAAATGAAATTTTACTCAGAAGGAATGATATAAACATGCATTGCCAAAATATTTCTATTAATTTTAGAAAATATTTACAGACCTTTTCATACTTACAAATTCAAATTCACAGTTTTTGACTATAGCACATTTCAGGATACCTCAGACCTAAGTAGAATATATCTTGACCTCAGGAATTATCTGGAAACCTTTTGGCTTCCGGTGCTACTGGAAAACTCTTCAAACATACTTGTGAGTTTTTCCACTTTAGTTCATAGGCTCCCAGCAAAGTAGTTCCTGCGCAGACTATCAAATTCACGACAGAAAGACTCAGAGCTCAGACAGGAGGGATATCATAATACAAAGATTGACCAAGACTATAAGACTCGATTCCTCAAATGAGTGCCCTCGAGATTTATTTATAGACTTTCTCTAGAATTTGGATCGACGAAATGTACAAGAATCATCCTAAATGGTCGACAACTCTTTTAGTACAAAATGACAATATTTTCTGTAAATGCTTTAATTTCCAATAGATTCCTTAGAATGTGGGTCAAACCCCACCAAATGTCAAAGAAGTGCTCTAAGTTTTAAGGATTTGCATGAAAATCAAATCATACGGATAAGATATTAGTCATGATCACAAAACATCCCTATATTATATTATTGGGAATAGCATCCACCAGTTTCCCAAACTTTTGAATAAATATTGCGTACTATGATGGTTCATCCTTGGAATGATTGTGTACAGATTCTCATTTTTACAAGCCATTGGAGATGATGTTGGATAACTGAGAGGGGGGGTGAATCAGTAATAGAGCAATTCAATCATTTTCTAACCACAATGCAAGTATTATATCAATGTAGCATTATCATCCAATAACTGTAGAGTAAATAAACAATGAACAAATGAGAAATCATACACGTACAAAGTACACCAATGTTTTTACGTGGAAACCCAAAGTGGGAGAAAACCACAAAATGATTTTTCTTATATGTCTTTAAGAATTACATTCATTGGAAGCACCAACTTCCTTTGTTTTCCAGCTGCAATTGGAAGGAGGCTACAACCTGAAGGAAGCTCCAACTCCCCAATTCTCTGGCTACAACCAAAAGGAGGCTACAACCCCCTATGTTCTCCGGCTACAACCGGAAGGTGGATACAACCACTTGTCCTTGCCCCATCCAAATGCCATGAAATAAAAGTAGAATGATGGAACCACTATCACACTATCACTGTGAGATATACTATTGTAAACTTGTACCAATAAACTTGTAATCAACCTGTACCATAAACAAGTGCATCAACCATGCACTAACATGTACCTCAACCTGTAATCAGCATGTACCATAAACAAGTGCATCAAACATGCACCAACATATACCAAATAACTTGTAATTATCATGTACCATAAACAAGTGCATTAACCATGCACCAACCTATACCAAACAACCTGTAATTAGCTTGTACCATAAACAAGTGCATCAGCCATGTACAAACCTATACCTCAACCTGTAATCAGCCTGTACCATAAACAAGTACATCAACCATGCACCAACCTATACCTCAACATGTACCATCAACGAGTGCATCAACCATGCACCAAATATGTACCAATAATGCATCAAATACACATAAACTATAACTCATCAATATGTACCAAAATCATCAACTATACACCTCATGTATGTGCCAACTCATCAACTACTTGTCTCAACCATGTACCCAACACATACCTCAACCAAAATCCCTCATCAATTTCATCATCCAAATCTGATTTGTAACTATGTAATAGACTTGGTGTATATGATCACATACCTGCAAACCTTCCTTAACTTTAACAACAAGAGACTAGCATTTTATAAAACTTTACTTTAGTCTCACATAACTACTTTTGGATTAGTCAACAACCCTAACTTTCAATAATCATAACTATGTACCCGTGATGAATAAATATCTTAAAATGGTACAAAATGTTCTTCAGTGTCTTTTATGCAATTTCTCCATATTTCACTACTTGGAACCTCTCAGAAAAGGAGTTATAGAAAAAATGGTATACCTTGTTGAATTTTGGCTTATTCTAGAGAGTGAATTTGTAGAGAATGCCCCACACAGAATATTTGTTGTATGGATCTTAAAATTGTACACATAATACTAAATATTGTACTCTAACCAATTCATTTGGTCTTACTAAATTTGGATCTATTATGAATAATTTATGATGTTTTTACCCGAAACACTTGTTTTAGACTAGTTTCATGACTAGCCACAAACCCTATTTTCCATGACGTGTAACTCCAAAAATGCAATGACCCACAAGATGAAATTTGTATCACAACTAATTGGATATGCTTTATCAATGGACTCCCAAATTCACGGTCTGAATCATTCTAGAAATTTTTTTATTGCGAAAATGGTGAGATGACATGTAAATAACATACCTTAGAAAGGATCATCAAAATAATTTATTCTCCCTTGAATTTCAACCTTCTTTAGTTCACCTTCCCTCTGAAATTTGGCTCAGATATCCTTTGGTTACCTCAGTGGCCTATAAATATTCAATATGCTCAAGTTTAATTAAAATGAGAGAGTCTTTCCTCTTATTTATACTTTCAGGTAGCTTCCTCAAGGGGTTACCTTTTAACCATCTTAACCCACTTTCCTTATTTCAGGGTTAACCCACTTCTAACCACTTGTCCAATTAGTAATTTCTACATTAACTTTATTATTTAAATAATTTATTATTTATTCACTTTGAATTATAGTACACTCATCACTTCACTTTATTATTTACCTTCTAAAATCTCTTAAACCACTTTGACTACTTTGACCTTTTGGGGCTTCTAGATGACTCATGAGGGTTCTCCAACTTCACATGGCCATAAATATCTAACCGTGAGAAGTTATGTGAAATTCCACATACCACCGGAAATGGAATGACATGTACTATACACATATAATATTCTCACCTTCAAATATATCAAAACTCATATGATTATCCGTCAAACAAACTTGGGTCCATTACCCAAACCTTTCTCCAACTTCACATGGCCATAACTCTCTAACCGTGAGGAGTTATGTGGCGTTCCACATGCCATTGGAAATGGAATGGCATGTACTATCCATGTGGAATAGTATTACTTGCAAATATATCAAATCTCATACCATTATCCATCAAACAAACTTGGGTCCATTACCCAAACCTTTGTGCTACCATAATTTTCTACTGGACTTTCTTCAAGGGTTGACATCAATGACAACCAACCCAAATAATCAAAAATATCCCCCTTTGGCATTGATGGAAACACTCTGATGCAATATTGAATTCCTATCACTCATTATCCCCCTGTGACCATCATTCCCCCTGGAACCATTCCTCTGTGCTCTTTCTCCAATCATTTACCTTTGCATCTAATAAATCTCTCCCCCTTTGAAATCAATGGAAAAGGTATCTTTCCATCCAAGGCTGCTCCCCCTAACTAAATTGTCCTTGAGAATACTCCCCCTAATTGAACTCTTCTTGAAACTAATCTCCCAACCTAAACTGTCCTCTTTATGGTTCTTCCTCGTGTAAATCTAAGACATATAAGATAATCATTCAAAAGAATTCATTTTAGAGTATAAATTACTATGAGTCTCTAACGAAGATACTCAAAGGATTCCCATGTAAGCGGTTTTGTAAATATGTTTTCCCCTTGTTCTTTTGTGCCCACATATTCAACTCGGATGTTCTTCTCTGCAACTTATTCTCGTAGAAAGTGATACTTGATTGGAATGTGCTTTGTCTTGGAGTACATCACCGGGTTCTTTGAGATATTGATGGTGCTTGTATTATCACAATAGATTGGAATGGGCTCATCATACTCAACCTATATATTTGTCATAGTTTGTTTCATCCATAGAACCTGTGTACAACATGTTGTTGCTGAAATATACTTTGCCTCGGCTATAGATAAGGATACTGATGATTGTTTCTTGCTTATCCATGATACTTAAAAATCACCCAAGTAGAACTTTGCTCCACTGGTGCTTCGTCAGTCATCAATGCAACCTGCCCAATATGCATCTATGTAGGAAATAAGTGATAGATCATTTCCTTTTGGATACTATAATCCAAAATCTTATGTTCCTTTGAGATATTTGAATATCCTCTTCACTACTAGTACATGTGATTCCTTTGGTGCTTCTTGAAATCGTGCCACTTGTCCAACTGTATGCATTACATCTGATCTGGATGTTGTCACATATAGAAAGTTGCTAATCATCAACCTGTATTGCCTCTAATATATAGACTTTGAATCATCATCTTTGCTCAACTTGCAATTGGTTTGCATTGAAGTGGTAACTGGTTTGCAATCTTCCATTCCAAACCTCTTTAGCATTTCTCTAATATACTTAGTTTGAGAAATAAAAATTCCTTGGTTGTTTTGACGTATCTGAAGACCCAAAAAGAAGGATAGTTCTTCGAGTAATGACATTTCAAATTCATTATGCATATCCTTTGCAAATTTTTGGCTTAACCTGTCATCATTGCTTCCAAAAATAATATTATCAACATAAACTTCAATTAATAAAATACTATCTTGAGTTACCTTGATGTAGAGGTTGTTGTATGCACTTTTTTTCTAAACCCTTTCCTGTTGTAGATATTTATCCAGTCTAGACTACCATGCTCTAGGAGCCTATTTTATACCATACAAGGCCTTCTTCAATTTACAAACATAATTTGCATTCTCTGTCAAATGAAATCCATTTGGTTTTTCAATGTAGACTTCTTCTTCAAGTTCCCCATTCAGAAAAGTTGATTTCATGTCCATTTGATACACTTTAATATTCTTGGAGCATGCATAAACTAGGAGTAATCGAATTGCTTCCATTCTAGAAACTAGAGAAAATGTCTCTTCAAAGTCAATTCCTTCAACCTGTGCGTATCATTTACATACCAATCTAGCTTTGTTCCTTGTAACTTGTCCATATTCGTTCAATTTATTTATAAATACCCACTTTGTTCCAATCACATTCGTATTCTTTGGTCTCAGAACCAATTCCCAAATGTCATTCTTCTCTATTTGATCCAATTCTTCATCCATGTCCTTATTCCAAAATTCATCCTTGTTGGCCTCGTCAAAACTATTTGGTTCAATCGTAGATGAGAGTGCTAGGTGTGTTTGTTTTGGTGAACAGATTCTTCTTCTAGTCTCAACTCCTGCATCTTTGTTTCCGATAATCCGATCTGAAGGATGATTCTTTTGTACTCGTTTTTTAGGTGTCTTTAGAGGCACTTGCTGAACTTGCTCTTCTACTTCTGTTGGATCCTCTTCATCTCCCCCTTCTACTTCTTCTTCATATTCTGTTTTTTCTTTGTAAAGTTGTTCAATTGATTCATATTCTTCTTCCTTTAATTCTCATCCACTTGTTTCATCAATTGTTACATTGATGCTTTCTACAATTTTGTTCAACCTCATATTGTAACACTTGTATTCTTCTCTTGTACTTGAGTAACCAACAAGTACTCATTTATCCACACGAGAGTCAAAATTTCTCATTCTTCCATCTTCTCTTTTGATGTAGCATTTGCTTCCAAATACTTTGAAGTGCTTCACATTTGTTGGTCTTCCTTTCCATAGCTCGTAGGGATTTTTGTCAGTGTTGTTTCTGAACATTACTCTGTTTTGAATGTGACCCGCTATATGCATTGCATGTGTCCAAAATATATCTGTCAATTTGGAATCCATTAACATTGTTCGATCCATTTCTTGTATTGTCTTGTTCTTTCTTTCAACAACTCCATTTTGCTGAGGTATCCTAGCAACATAGAATTGTCTTTTTATGCCATGCATGTTACAGTAGTCCATAAATTACTTTGAAGTGAACTCTCCTCCATTATCATATCTCAAACATTTGATTTTTGAATCCATTTCATTTTCAACCATTTCCTTGTAGACCTTGAAGTTTTCAAAAGCTTCTGACTTATTCCTGAGAAAGAAAACTACATTCATTCTTGTATAATCATCAACTAATAACATAAAGTATTTCTCACCTTTTAAACCCTTTGTTGTAGTTGGTCCAACTAGATAAGTATGCACAATTTCCAGTGGTCTTGTCGTTGAATATTATTGTGATTTAAGCATGGTCTTTGTTTTCTTTCCTTGTTGAAAATGCTTGCATAAAGTGTTGGTTGGTTTCTTTATTTGGGGAATTTCTCTAACTGCTTCCTTTTTGCTGACTTTGACAAGGTTATCAAAGTGTATGTGACCCATTCTTTTGTTCCATATCCAAATTGCATCTTCTTTTCCTAGACAACACTTTTCATTTCCAATTTCTCTTAGTAGATATATGTTTCTTGAAGTTCTTGCAGCTGTTGCAATCAATTTTCCTAAACCTTATTTTCTTATCTCACACTTTTCTGAATCAAAAGTAACTTTATGACCTTGGTCACACATTTGACTCACACTTAGAAGATTATGTTTCATATCTTCTACTAGTAGAACATTTTTTGCCTTGGTATTCTTGTTTCCAATTCTGACTGTGCCTTTTCCAATGATTTTAGTTGAATCATCATTTTCGAAGGAGACAGATCCATCTCTTTCCTTTCTTAATGTAAGAAACCTGTCTTTATCACCTCTCATGTGTTTTGAACATCCATTTTCAACATACCAACCACTTTTCTTCTACTTAGCTTGTAGAGCGAGTGTGCATTCTTCATTTCTATATTGATTATGCTTTCTTATCCATGTTCTCTTCTGAGGTTCATGTTTGTGACTGTTGTTGTTTTGTTGTGGTTCTCTATGAGGAATTATCATTTTGCAATATTTGTCCATGTGTCCAAATTTGTTGCAGTTGTATCATTCCACTACAGTGCTCAATGATTCAAACATGTTGTAACTTCTTCTCTATGTTTCACTAGGCCTCTTAGATAACCTCTTTGTGTATGACTTTCAAATTTGTTTATGTTCCTACTGTTAGCTCTGTAATTCATAGCTTTATGTCTAAAATTATTACATGCATAACATAAACCAAAAAATATAGTTTGATACCTGGGAGTTCAAATTATTCTGAAAGGAGTTGTTCTTATGAATCCTACTTCTTCCTAATGCCTATTTGTTGGTTGTTGATTCAATATGAATCTTCTCAGTGGAGGAGTTCCCCTATAATCTTCCTTGTAGATCTTCCTATCCCCTTTGATTGTTTCTACATAGATTTTTGGATATGTTTATTGCTCTATTGTTTTGGAGCTTGATCCATTTTCTGTCTAATTTTATCCAAGTTTGGACTTGTCATGATGAGGTTTTTGACTGCTAATAATGTCATCCAAAACTTTTGAGTTGTTCTGCATATTTTTATTTTGAAGATCCTTTCTTAATGTGACAATCTCTACTTCCAAATTTCCAATGATCATGTCTCCTTCTTCTAGTTGTTCTTTGAGTGCTTCTTCAATTCTTTTATCTTCTTCTATTTGAACCTTCAAATTTGTGATCATTTGTTCTAGTTCTTGAGTGTCTTATTTCTTGTCTAGTTCCTCTTGTAGCTTCTTGTTTTTCTTATTTTCTCTTCTTATAACTTCTATGGCACACAACAATTTTTCTCGGTAGTCAAATTTTGCCTCTTCATATTCTTCTTCAACCTCTTCATATTCTTCTTCAGTGACTTCTTTGTCATAGTCTTCTACTACCATGAATAGAACTCTTTATGTCTCATTGTCACTGATTTCATATTCATCTGATAATGAGATGTCTTCTTTGGTGCATAAGCTTTTCTTGAAAACTTTCTTTGTGGTTCTTTTGCCTTTATATGTGTGTTTTTTTATTTCAATAATCATCATCATTCCTCTTATTTTTCTTATGAGGACATTTGTTATAAAAATGACCAATACCATCACAATTAAAACAAATCAAAAGAAACTTCCCTTTATATCTATCGTTGGTTCCCTTTTTCAATCTTTTGACAAAGTTGGCCATTTCTTCATCATCTTCTAAGATGTCACTGTTGTTGTTATGTTCTTTTTTATTTTGCTTTCCCTTTTTCTTTGACCTTTTGGATGCTTTGAAAGTTGATTCTTTTATATTTGGATTTTCCTGTTCAGTTCTCATTTCATATGCCGTGAATATTCCATGTAGTTCGTCCATGCTTATTGAGTCTAGATATTCTCTTTCTTTTAGTGTCGATATATTAGGATCAAATCTCATAAGGAGAGATCTTAGTACCTTTTGAAAAATTACAGATTCTCTAATTTCTTCTCCCAATCCTATGATTGCATTTACTGTTTCATTGACTCGTGAAAAGTAATCTACAATATTCTCATCTTCCTTCATCATTAGTTGTTCAAACTGACCTCTGTAAGTTTGAAGCTTTGTTTCTTTGAATTTTAAATCTCCTTCATAAATATTTTGAATCTTGTCCCAAATATCTTTAGCAGATTTACAATGTATAACTTTGATGTAAACTGATTCACAAAGACCATTCAGAAGTGCATTTGTGGCTTTGGAATTATTTTGCATGAGTTTTATTGCTCTTTCATTTGTCGGCGAAACTGTTGGTTCTTTGTATCCATCTACAACTGATTGCCAAATTTCAAATCCCTGTGCATGTATATATGTTTGCATCCTTCTTCTCCAAAATTCATACTTATGTCCATCAAACTGTGGTATTCCATTTTTATACATGTTGTTTCTCTCCATGATCTACCTTTTAGTGGTTAAACTGATTTCTGAAGGAACCTACTCTGATACCAATTTTTGGATTACTGAGAGGGGGGTGAATCAGTAATAGAGAAATTCAATCCTTTTCTAACCATAATTTGCAAGTATTATATCAATGTAGCATTATCATCCAATAATTGTAGAGTAAATAAACAATGAACAAATGATAAATCATACACATACACAGTACACCAGTGTTTTTACATGGAAACCCAAAGTGAGAGAAAACCATGGAATGTTTTTTCTTATATGTCTTTAAGAATTACATTCATTGGAAGCACCAACTTCCTTTGTTTTCCAGCTGCAATTGGAAGGAGGCTCCAACCCCCTAGTTTCTCAGGCTACAAC
>JZKD02S0265964.1:75130-98314 GCA_000966675.3 Picea glauca | reverse complement strand
TCTTATATGTCTTTAAGAATTACATTCATTGGAAGCACCAACTTCCTTTGTTTTCCAGCTGCAATTGGAAGGAGGCTCCAACCCCCTAGTTTCTCAGGCTACAACTTGAAGGAAGATCAAACTCCTCAATTCTCTGACTACAACCAGAAGGAGGCTATAACCCCCTATGTTCTCTGGATACAACCAAAAGGTGGCTACAACCCCCTCTCCTTGCCCCATACAACTACCCTAAAATAAAAGTAGAATGATGGAACCACTGTCACACTATCACTATGAGATATATTGTTGTAAACTTGTACCAATCAACCTGTAATCATCTTGTACCATAAACAAGTGCATCAACCATGCACTAACATGTACCTCAACCTATAATCAACCTGTACCATAAAAAAAAGCATCAACCATGCACCAAACTGTACCAAACAACCTATAATCAGCCTGTACCATAAACAAGTGCATCAACCATGCACCAACCTGTAGCAAAAAACCTATAATCAGCTTGTACCATAAACAAGTGCATCAACCATGCACCAACTTGTACCTCAACCTGTAATCAGCATGTACCATAAACAAGTGCATCAACCATGCACCAATCTGTACCTTAACATGTACCATCAACGAGTGCATCAACCATGCACCAAATGTGTACCAATAATGCATAAAATACACATAAACTATAACTCATCAACATGTACCAACATCATCAACTATACACGTCATGTATGTGACAACTCATCAACTACTTGTCTCAACCATGTACCCAACATGTACCTCAACCAAAATCCCTCATCAATTTTATCATCCAAATATGATTTGTAACTTTGTAATAGACCTGGTGTATATGATCACATACCTGCAAACCTTCCTTAAATTTAACAACAAGAGACTAGCATTTTATCAAACTTTACTTTAGTCTCACATGACTAGTTTTGGATTAGTCAACAACCCTAACTTGAAATAATCATAACTATGTACTTGTAATGAATAAAGATCTGAAAATGGTACAAAATGTTCTTCAGTGTCTTTTATGCAATTCCTCCATATTTCACTACTTGGAACCTCTCGGAATAGGAGTTATAGCAAAAATGACATACCTTGTTGAATTTTGGCTTATTCTAGAGAGAGAACTTGTAGAGAATTCCCTGCACATAATATTTTTTGTATGGGTCTTAAAATTGTACACAGAATACTAAATACTATACTCTAACCAATTCATTTGGTCTTACTAAATTTGGATTTGTTATGAAGAAGTTATGACATTTTTACCTGAAACACTTGTTTTAGACTAGTTTCAGGACTAGCCACAAACCCTATTTTCCATGGCGTGTAACTCTAAAAATACAATGGCCCACGAGATGAAATTTGTATCACATCTACTTGGATATGTTTTGTCAATGGCCTCCCAATTTTATGGTCTGACCTATTCTAGAAAAAAAATTATTGTAAAAATGGTGAGATGGCCTCCCTTGAATTTTGTCCTTCTTTACTTCACCTTCCCTTTGAAATCTAGCTTAGATATCCTTTGGTTACCTCAGTAACCTATAGATATTCAATATGCTAAAGTGTAATTAAAATGGGAGAGGCTTGCCTCTTATTTATACTTTCATGTAGCTTCCTCAAGGGGTTAACTTTTAACCATCTTAACCCACTTTCCTTATTTCAAGGTTAACCCACTTCTAACCACTTGTCCAATTAGTAATTTCTCCATTAACTTTATTATTTAAATAATTTATTTTGTATTCACTTTGAATTATAGTACACTCATCACTTCACTTTATTATTTACCTTCTAAAATCTCTTAAACCACTTTGACTACTTTGACCTTTGGGGGCTTCTAGATGACTCGTGAGGGTTCTCCAACTTCACATGGCAATAACTCTCTAACCGTGAGGAGTTATGTGACGTTCCACATACCACCGAAAATGGAATGACATTTAATATCCATATATAATATTCTTACATGTAAATATATCAAAACTCATACCATTATCCATCAAACAAACTTGTGTCCATTACCCAAACCTTTCTCCAACTTCACATGGCCATAACTCACTAACCGTGAGGAGTTATGTGACGTTCCACATACCACCAGAAATGGCATGACATGTTATATCCATATGAAATAGTATTACCTGGAAATATATCAAAACTTATACCATTATCCATTAAACAAACTTGGGTCCATTACCCAAACCTTTGTGCTACCGGATTTCTTCAAGGGTTGACATCAATGACAACCAACCAAAATAATAAATAGATGATGAGTTTCATACATTGACAAGATTATGTCATCAGTAATTTTGTCATATTCAAAGAGATCAGGGATTTCTTTGAGTGGAATATATTTGGTTTTTCATTCTATCTTTAAGTGTGATGAGTCCACTGTAATTTTGTTGATGTCGAAGTCTCTCCACCAATATGATACCCCAACATGATATAATCCCATCATACTATATATACACTTCTGAATTTCAATAATGTGAAATGTGTCTTATTCATATTCTCTTTCCTGAGAAAATTCCACTATGCCTTTTTGTATTCACTGTAATTCATGTGTGTTCTGAAGAAATTTTGTGTGGGATCTTTATCTAGCCAAAAGGCATAGGAGCAGGGTTTGTCAAGTGAAAAATATTGATGAAATAATCTTGTATTATTATTAAACTGTCACCAAATCCATTATATATCTATGAAGGTGTAGCATAAAGTTGAATTAGCATCAGTTGTAGCTCTGGTCGATCTGTCATAAAGCATGTCTGGAATGTTTCCAGTATAAAATGGGATTCTTCTGAGTTCTAGAACATAATTTGGTAGGAGATAAATTGGTTGCAAATTCATATCGAGAACTTCAATTCTTCTTATTTGCCATGTAGGTTTCTATAATTGAGCATATACTTCCCAATCTTCATTGTCTGGGATATTCCTTATTTGTTCACCTCCATTTTTCCATTCAGTAACAATGACCAGAAAATGTGTTTCTGCATTTTATTTTGCTTGTTTTGTAACCATGTTCACTTGTCCTCGCTCACTTGTTCCCCCGCTCAATTGCACACACTCACTTGAAGGTTTTCTCTACTGAGAAAATCAGGGATAGAATTTCCAGAGCCTTTGATATGTTCAATATCAAAATTAAAATTTGAAAATAGAGCTTTCCATATTGCAAATTTTTCTTCACTTGCTTTAGTGATTTTCTTATGTAACACCTTTTTCATTGCAACAACATCAGTTCTTATCAGAAATATTTTATTGATGAGATAGTTTTCAAACTTATTGATTGCATTGAGGGTTGCCTTTATTTATTTGTCAATTGTTACATAGTTCTTTTCGTTGTCAAGCCAGGTCCCTGAAGCAAGTTGTATGATTTCTTCAAGTGGATTTGATATGCCTGCCTTAACTTGTTTAATAAATACTCACCATCCTTGGTCACTAGCATCAGACTCAACAATTTTAAAGAGTTCATCACTTGAAACATGCAGTATTGGAAAGTGCATGACTTTATATTTTATCTTTCTCACTGCCTCAGTGTGTGCTTCATTCCAAGGCATAGGATCCTTTTTTAGCTTGTCATTCATAATGTTTCTATCTGTAGCACAATATTTATAAAAATGACTGTCATAGTTCAATCTTCCTAGAAAGTGATGGAGTTGGGTCTTATGAGTTATTTTGTCTAGAAATTTTTCTGCAAATTCCACTGCGTGGGTCTAGAGAGAAATTTGGCCATTTGAAATTGTGTGACCCATAAATTTGACAGAGGTTTTAAAGAGCTCCATTTCCTTTATATAAAGAAATAGACCAGATTGTTTAATGACCTTTAAAAACATATCCAAATGCTTTAAATGATGGTCTATGGAATCTGAGAAGACTAATATATCATTTATGTAGACAATTAGCCAATCAAAATATGCCTTTAAAGTATCATCCATAACCCTTTGAAATTTTTCTGGGGAATTCTTAAAGCCGAAGGGAATAAAATTCCATTCATAGTGACCTGCAGGAACACTAAATGTAGTTTTGAATTTGTCTTCCTCCTTTATAGCCACTTTCCAAAATCCAAATTTTAAATCAAAATTTGAGAATATCTTTGCATTTTCTATTCTATTGACCAGACTGTATTTGTGGGTTATAGGATAAGTATCATCGGCTAGGACTGAATTCAAAGGAGTATATTTTACCACCAGTCTTGGGACTCCTCAAATATGCTCAAAATGTTTATTAACATAGAATCCATAACAATTCCATGGGCTAATGGATTCTCTGATCAATCCCTATGTCATCAGTATGCAACTCATCATCTCCAATGGATTGTAAAAATGAGAATCTATGCACAATCATTCCAAGGACGAACCATCATAGTACGTAAGCTTTATTCAAAAGATTGGGAAACTGGTGGAGGCTATTCCCAAAAATATAATATGGGGATGTTTTGTGATCACGACTAATATCTTCTCTGTATGATTTTATTTTCATGCAAATCCTTATAACTTGAAGAACTTATCCGAAGTTTGGTGCAGTTTGACCCACATTCGAAGGAAACTATTGGAAAGAAAATCATTTACGAAAAATATTGCTAGTTTGTACTAAAAGAGTTTGTCGGCCATTTAGGACGATTCTTTCATGTTTCATCAGTCTGAAGTCTAGATAAAGTCTATAAATAAATATTGGGGGCACTCATTTCAGGCATTGAGTCTTAGAGTCTTGGTTAGTCTTTGTCTTCTGATCTCCCTCCTGTCTGAGATCTGAGTCTTTCTGTCGTGAGTTTGATAGTATGTGCAGGAACTACTCCGCTAGGATCCTGTGAACGAAAGTGGCATAACTCAAAAGTTTGTTTGAAGATTTTTCCAGTAGCACCAAAAGCCAAAGGTTTTCCAGATAATTCATGAGTTCAAGCTATATTCTACTTAGTTCTGAGGTATCTTGAAATTTTCTATGGTTGAAAGCTGTGAATTTGAGTTTGTAAGTATGAAAAGCTCTGTAAATATTTTTTGAAATTAATAGAAAAATTTCTGCAATGCGTGTTTATATCATTCCTTCTGAGTAAAAGTTAATTCAAGGTTCACCTAAGGTTTGTTAAGGATTCTGGAGCACTATTATCCTTTTGTTTTTCCCACTAAGATAAGGAAGTGACTCAGAGAGTTTGTTGAAGGAAAGGTGTTGAATATGCTTGAAGGATCGTGTAGGGGTTTTTGTAGAAGTTCATAACGTCAGAAGAAGGTGAAAGGAAAAAAACAAGCATCATTCCTCGTCAAGGGATGCCTCTACAAAAATTGGTATCAGAGCCAATCCAAGTTCCATGGATTCGCCCTCTAATTCTAATACTTCTCGCTTTATGTCTTATAAAGAAATGAAACAGAAAGAAGTAGAAGAAAGTCAGAATGCTAAAAATGAAATATCAGTTGGTTCCTGTCTATTTGGTTTAATGAGAATGTGTGATGTGAATATTTTCAATAAAGTATATAAAGAATAAAAACTTCTCCCTAGGTGGCAACTTCCTAAGTTATCTACTAAAGATATTTATCATGATATTCCTATGTTTCAACTACATGCATATTCTCAATTTAAAATCATTGAAACAGTCTCTGAAGTTCAATGGAATGCATATGATCATTGTATTATCCCTACCTTAGACCCTGATGAAATTAGGGTTGAACCCAAAAAATCCAGAGAAAACCTCATAAATCTCGGATATATCAGAATACGCATTGAACCTCTGCACATAATTGGTATATCTGCATTCACTCTTATTGGTGTTCTTGATAATCATTTCAAAAAATTTGTCCATGCTCTAATAGGAGGGGTACAAGGTGATCTTGCTAGAGGCCCTACCTGGTTTGACTGTCATCCAAATTTCAGAGTTTTCATCACTGACCCAAACCTCAAATATATATTGCAAGTCAAGATTCTCACCAAAGGATATGATATGAAGCCTAGTTATAAAAATATTGTAATCCATTATAAGTTGGCACTCAGGTATACTAACACTCTATGTCCAGTAGTTTTGCATGCACCTGATAGAGATTCAGAGAGTTCTACCTTGGTATATACCTCTACAGACAATTCCAAACTCGTTCCCCAAGCCATTTCATGGGAACATATAGATTTTCCTATTGAATGGGTAGTGCAGGATCCTAAACCCTCACCCCAAATTACTCTCAATACTAAAAATATTGTAGAATATCATACTCAAGCAGTTATTCAGTTTCCTCCAAGAAGGTTTGTGTCTTCTAAGTCATCATATCTTCCATCACATACAACCAAACCTTAATGTTTTCACACTCCCATTTTTTAATGCCCACCCATTACAGGACTCATCCAATGTTCTTTATGGTCTTCTCTTGTCTCTAACCAATCCTCTCAAAGTAGTCAATGCGGTGAAGTATTTTTAAACTTTTCATCTACATCTTCTTTTCCATATCCAAAATTTGAAGGCATAGATCCACCCATTTGTACTCATGAACCCATCAGGATGGCACCACCTTATATTCTTCCAAGACAATGTTCCTTATGCCTTAAGATGGTCAATATTGAAACTCAAGTATTCTCTCTTATACATAAAAACCATCATCCCAGAAGTGACTATCCTTCGGCCTTGATCTCAAAAGAAATTTGTCCTCATCCAAAGTGTTATGATACAACAAGCATATATTTTCCACATGAAATCCATGTCTTAATGATGCATCATATTCCTAATCTAGAAACAGATGATTCTAGACTCAGAGAAATATTTAGCTATTGTAGACCATCGGGAACTCCAAGATATTGATTAGGGTATATTGAACAAACATATGCAATAATTCCATCCTGCAAATTCAAAAATCCATTACCCACAGGACTGCAAAAACCATTAGTCCCATAGATGCACAAATTTTTTTCCCTTATGAATGGATGTCCTAGCAAAAGAGTAAACATAGACTAGATTAAGAGAATGTTAAATTGGGATCATTTTACTCATCCCCAAGCCAAAGAATTTAATGCCACTACTTTTGCAGAACTAAAGAAATGTTTATTTGAGAAATGGAAAACATATATGACAATAAAGGATTTGCGGATATCCTTTTATGAATGGTATAGACTTTCCCAAAAGGAAGCAATTCAAATGATGTATGGCAAATAAAGTGTTAGTACCAAACACAAATGGAAAGCCTTAGATGGAAAAACAACTGATATATATTTCCCTTTTCCCCCTTTTAAAGGAATCATTCTATGAGAAGAGGAAAAACAAACTAAGGCTACTCCCCTCATGATTCACAAGGAAGAATATCATAAAACAAATTCAAAGAAAATAATCCAAAGTATGTCTAAATAGTTAAACTGGACAAATATTTCTCTAAGAGGGATGACAGCACATACATTTGTAACTAATAACTATGCTAGAAAGCAACAAATATATCAACTTCAAGTCTCTGCAAATCAAGTTGCTTCCAGTATAAACTATGTCAATTCCCAAGTCTCTGAAATAAAAAACACTTTAGAAAGTGAAAAAGACTCTTCAAAAAGAAACCATGAAGAAATAATGGAAGGATTAGGTGAAGCTTTTAAGAACATAGAGGAAACTATCATTAAAGTATCAGAAAAATCCAGAAATCTTCCTGACAAACCAATTCCTAGTTCTTACTTATTTCCACAAAAGGTCTCATCAGTAAAATCTACAGTCTACATTCTAGAAGAAACTAATTTGAAGAAAAAGTTTCCAGTCCATTTTCCCCCAGAACAAGAAGAATCATCCTGGCTCATCTTCTGGTTAAACAATCTCATATTCTTCCTGCTAAAAAACTAGTTCCTTGGAACATGACTAGGGTTCCAGCTTCATACCTTTATGGAAAAGGCAAGCTACCAGAGGCACAAACATTTACAGATGAAAATTTCCCAGAATGGAACATAGATAGTATGACCACATGCCAAATCCGTCAAGTTGTAGACATAATGTATGTTTCCTACAAAGTCATTTGCATGAAAGGGAAAAGTGAAATAGAAGCATGTAACTCTATTATACAATGTTTTACAGAAACTTTGGCTAAATGGTGGGAAATAGAGTCTTCACCTACCCTAGTTGAGAAAATGGAAAAGGAGAAAGTTAAACATGAAAATGGGGATATAGTTTTTAAATAAGATGGACAAGCATGAAATAATATGATAGGTGCATTAACTACATTCATTCTTAAGCATTGGTGTGGGAAAAATCATGAACTCTCTGATAAACATGTCATAATTATAATGGGAATGAAATGTAAGAGAATGCCCAATTATGATGATTTTCATAGAGAATGGACCCAAAGGATATATGAGGTAAAAGATAGAAAAAACCTTCTTTGGAAGCAAGTATATCTTGTTTCTCTCCCCAACAAATTTGTTGAATATTTAAAAGTACAAAAATATTTTGTTCAACATTATGATCTTTATAATTGGGGAGAAATTTACACAATCATTACCTCTTCCATAGTAGGATTGTGTGCTAACATGAAGGCTACAAAGTTAATACAAAACCTATCAAAATTACTAGATAGTAGATCTATCTGTGAAAAATATGGTATGGCCCTAGATGACCCAGTTAGAAGAAAGAAAAGGGAAAATAAATCCATAAGACAAAGATCCAAATATATGAAAATGTCAAGCCCAGGTCTTACCAAAAAGATAAGAGGAAAATAATTCATTATAGGAAATACACAAAGTCTCATTATTACTCCCCAAAATACATCAAATTGCAATATTCCAAACAACAAAGTAAGGCCAACCTAACATGTTGGTTATGTGGACAACCGGGACACTTGGCTAATAGATGTCCACAAGGAGAACAATCCAATAAAAATAATGGTAAGATCTCACAACAAAAGGCAAGAAAAAAGGTTGAGTCTTCTAGGAAGATAATGTCAATTCGTTGCAACAGATGTGGCTCAAGTCACCATGATACAAATCAATGCCCACATCATCCTTTTCCTAAGAGGGAAGAATTTCATATACTTTAGGAAGGATGTTGTCAGTCTACTGACACTTTTGAATTTGAATATTGCTCTAGTGAATCCTCTGATGAAGAAATGTTACTTATAGAAAATGATTGAAGTTGTAAAGATCAAAAGTTTTGTATTTTCCGGATAGAGTCTTCAAGTTATGAAGAAACAAAATATGAAGAAGAAGAAGATGATGAAGATGAACCATAACCTAAAATATGTATGTCTCAAAATCAGTCTGATAAAGATGCTTATATGTTTGCATAAATAAAGGCATTTCCAGAAGGAGAAATGAAGGTTTCACTTTTAGATTCATTTTTAAAAACAATGGTAAAATATCAACAGCCCGCAACAGCCACAAACTCAAGTAAGAAGCCATTGTTCATAGATTCTTATTTTGAAAGGAATACCAATTCATTTATTAGACAAAACCAAAATGATAAGATGAGAACTTTGACTATAAATGATTTGGGAAAAGAAATAAATATTCTTAAGAAGGAAGTTGTAGAAATAAAGAAAAGACTAAAAAATATTAAAAAAGAATCGGAAATTGAGGATGTATACAAAGTTGATTCATGGGCTAGACAAGAAATAAGAGGGTTACATCAAAAAATCTAGGCCCTGCAATTCATGTCTTCCCTAGAAGAAATACCCTAGAATGAAAATTCCAACATTTGAAACAAATTCTATAGAATGTTTGAATTCTATGATAATAATGGCCATTCAGCGTCAGCAATATCATGTGATGATTAAGATGAATATTCAAGGTCAAATATTTAAGTTGAAAGCATTGATAGATTCAGGATCATATTTTAACATCCTAAACAAATATTAGATTCCTTCTTTTTATTGGTTAAAAAAAAACAATGTAGCCATTGGGCAAGGTAATCAAACCCTAAATATGGAATATGAAGTTAAAAGTGTCAAGTTATGTTTTGGACCTTACTACTTGAATCTGAAGTTTTCACTTGCAAAAATTTCAGTACCCTGTCTTTTAGGTACTCCATTTTTGGATGTTTTTGAACCACATGGTTCGGTATGAAAAATCCAACCATATTCATGGTGTCAGAGCCATGCAAAAGAGGCTTAACAACTAGATAATTTCCACATTTCGAGTTTGAGGAGGTTGCATGCCAAATCATGGATATAGCATAGTAGAGATCACAGAATGGGTAGCATGGTTAGGGTTTCATCAAAACTCTTTCCATGAATTTCATGGAGATTGTAGATAATGGTTCCATGAATCTTGGTTGACAACCATAAAATACAATCCTTGGTATTTAAAACGATTTTGTTGTACTACCAATTTGTAGTTAAAATTTTCATGACTCTACAAAGAATAGAGAGGTTGTGAAATATTATGTATTGGTCCCATAAAATGACACTAAATTGCATAAATAAAGATGGGAGGAGTGCATAAGTACATGGATCCAGTGGAATGATGCCTAGATCTTTTGATTCAATGTGATCACATAATGTGACATATATTGCATGAGAAGGGATCGATTGTATCATATAAAAGAGATGCCAAAAATCATGGCACGAAATCATGCAAAAATAATCTAAAATCACTAAAATCGAGTGTGCAGATCTGATGGTGAAATAAGTAGAAATTGATTGTTGTATTAAAATGGATCTGCATTTGTAACAATGGGGAGAATTTTGATTGCAGAAAGACAGATTTATCTTGCCAGGAGCTTGAGAGTTCTTTATTGAACAAAGGAATCAATGGATGAATATTGCTTTGGTATTTCTATTCAATATTTATTTACACACTTGTTTTCTTTTTGGGTTTTGAAAGTTATATTTAAACTTGTTATTTCTATCATTTTTAATAAAATCTTTAAAACCCCAGTCTTGTTGGCATATTTTGTTGAGTGAAGTGAAGTTGATGATGTTGCATTCTTGTTAAACATTTGTTGTTTCCTACACTCAAGTGTTATGTGAATTATTTCCATGATTATGTTTTATGCCCACTGACTGTACATAAAGTAAAAGATGCATCATTATTATTAAGATTATTCTTATCATTAATAATAATTGTTGTATTTAAACGTACAACTAACAAGTCTTTTATGAATTTCTTCTAAGTAGATTGTCACTTATCATTCCCTTCTTTTATTTGATATCCATGTTCAGGTGTTAATTTGTTAGTCAACAAAAAAGGTATTCCTATATATTTCTCGCATATTGTGGATGAATAAAAAATCATTTTGGAACTGACCTATGAGACTATTGCTTCTTATCTCTTTGTTTTCAAGATACTCAAACTTTTCTTTGACTACCATTGTGATGTAGATATAACTGTTGTGATATATTTTTAGTAACAATAGTTATTGTAATTAATAATTCCTTAAGATCATGAATTTGTTCTTCTCTTGATAATTAATCATTCTTATCTACATCCTTTAGTTATTTAAAGAATTTCTCTCAATTGAGACAGGTTAGATTAATTTTCATTTCTTCATTTTAGGTTTAGACACATCTGATTTCATATCTAAAATGATCAAGTCTCTTGTCAAAGGAGAAACTTTCCTGAGTGGAAAACCGAGCCCACATATCACTTTGAAGCTACTATCCCAAACAAAAATAAGTCTAATTCGGACTTGTGATCAGGTAGATATCCCTTGTTGTGGGAGGGAATTTTTCTTCCTATCGACAATAGGGAAAACCCCCCTAGTCCATTTAAATTTAATTCAAATTAGCTAGAGGAGGAAGGCTATGTATCGACTATAAAAGAGTCATGGACTCATTTTGATGAGTCCTCTAGAAAAATAAACAGCCTTACATTTAATATAAATAGCATCAAGCAACTTTCAACAATTTAGGCTCACAAGAAAATATTGGGGGATGATAAGATATTAGTAGATGTGGAAGCCTAGCTGAAGGATATGTATATTAGAGAAGAAGTTGGTTTTCCTAATGAACTTTTTTTTAATGAGGTAAAGGTGTTGGAGCATAAGAGGTGAATAATATTGGTAGATAAGGAAATAGATTAGAGGCTCAAGATTAGGGCCTTATGGTTTGCAGAGGGAGAACATAATAAAAAATATTTCCATAAGTTTGAAAATCATTGAAAGAATGTGAACAGAACATGGAAGATGTCAAAGCATGGTGGATATTTGACTTCTATTTTTGAAGACATCGTGTGGATTATTTAAGAATATATACAAAGAATAAAGTCAAGTGGCTATAGCTAAGGTAGTTAAGATGACCACATTCTTCCCAATCTTTGTGAATGAATAAGACAATTAGAGATTATTGGAAGAAATTTCTAAGGATGAACTCTAGTTGGTATTGCATAGATTTAAAAAGGATAAGATTCATATCCCAAATAGGTGGCCTATATAATTCAGTTTAGAGTTTTATGAGAGTATTGACAAAGACCTAATGAGGGTTATTAATGAATCTCTAGTTCTTGGAAGTATTTTGGAAACCTTCACCTTCACTTTCATTGCTTTGATCCAAAGGTTGATAATCTAGCTTATTTTGATCGGTATAGACCCATATCTTTATGTAATTTCATTTATTAAATCATAGCAAAAGTTATTTGTCTAAGCATCAAGAGGTTTTTATTAGAATCCATCTCAAATAAGAAATTTGGTTCCTTGTCAAGTAGGTAGATTCATGAGGCTGTAGATGTAGCCTGAGAGGGGATTCATACAATAAAAACAAAGAAACTTTATTCAATGGTTATAAAGTTGGACTTGTCTAAAGATTATGATAGGGAAAGCTAGGCTTTAATTTTCATTTTATTAATTGGGTAATGAGTTGTGCATCTTCTATTTAAATTTCCACCTTAATTAAGAGGTCTACCTCAAATGTTTTTAGGCCTAGGATAGGGTTACAACAAGGATTCCCTTTATCCTCTCTTTTATTTCTTATTGTTGTTGAGGTTTTGAGCAAAGTTCGTATTGAGACAAAAAATTCTAGTTCTTTCAAGGCTATCAAAATTGGAAGTAATATTCTCCTATCACAACTATTTTTTGTGGATGTTATATTATTATTCTCTGATGGTTCAATAAGGGATGCCCTCAAGCTTAAAGATTTATTAAATCTTTATTGCATAGATACAAGTATATTGGTCAATGTTCATATGTCATCAATCTCCTTTTCTAGTATAGTTGAAGATGAGGTTAGATATTTTACCTAATTATTTCCTTTGAACATATTAATATTAAGGATGGGTTGAAATATCTAAGGGTTTATCTTAACCCAAATGATTATGGAAAAAATATTTGGCATTGGCTTATTGCTAACGTGGAAAAATGATCATTTATATGGTGTAATCATTGGCTATCTCAAGGAGGTAGGCTCATATTGGTTATATATGTTCTTGAGGAAATCCATATTTATTAGATGTCATTAGATTTTATTCCCAATGGGGTATTATAAAATATTGGGTAGATGAGTTTCATATACTTGTGGTCTAGTAGTAGAAGAAAAAAGAGATAGCTTTGGTCAAATGGAAACATGTTACCATTCCAAAATACCGAGCAGGATGGGGTTTAAATAATATCCACATTTTCAATAAGGCATTGGTTGAAAAATATGTTTGGAGACTAATTGGAGACAAGGGGTTTTGGTGCTAAGTTTTACTTCAAAAGTATACAGTGCCCAATTTGGTGGAAGACTAGATTAAGAATCCAAATAAAAAATGGCATAATGTTTCTACTATTTGGAAAGTAATGGTCTTAATATTCCCTTTCATAGGTCACTGGCTTGTTTGGAGGACTGGGAATGGATCAAAAGTTAGGGTTGGTTTAGACCCTTGGGTTATAAGTAGTGAGGGTTATAAATTGTCTATTGGTTTGACTGAGAACCTTCATAGAAATGGTTTTTTCTTTCTTAATCGGGTTTCCTATCCATAGTTAACCAATATATGGAGGAAAGAATGGAAATCAATTCTCATGGAAAAAATAAATGGTATTTATTGGTAGAGATATATTTCAATTTTAAGGTCTAGTCATGTGAGAATCAAGGAAGATGACGATGAGCTCATATGGGTCAAAAATCCAACCAAAGGGATTTAAACTCCAAAAGCAGGTTATCATTCTTTAAGTGTTATTGCAAGGGTAAAGGTTTTGGTATAATAGTGGAAGGGAATTTGGAGGTTCAAATTCCCTTTAAAATGTCATATCTTTATGTGGTTAGATTTAAAAATAAGTTCCTCGCGTGGGATAATTTACAAAAAAGAGATAATCACGGTCCTAGTTGGTGTATTATTTGTAAGGAATTTGATAATTCTATTATACATGTGTAATTTTTTGTGATTTCAGAGGTTAGGTATGGAAAGAATTAGAAGTTTGTATAGGATTAAGGGAGATCCAATGTGGTAGTTTTTTTAATGAAGGTCTGAAAAAGTGGTTTAATAATACTTATGTAAAGAAATATAAATCATTGCCTCTGATTGTTGCTTGGTGAGTATGGATAATGCACATAGTTTTGAAGGTGGGTATAATCCACTCGTTGAATGGCTTGTTTAGAGTGTGTCCATCCTTAAAGGGTTCGAACAGTTTGCAAAGGAAAAACCACCTCACTAGATTAGAGAGAAACAAATTGGCAATAGTGGAGATCAGCCTTACTTTGATGGAGCATGTTAAGGGGGTCCTCTAACCTATGGTGCAGGAGGTATTATATATTTATATATGATGGTCATATTTTAAAGTTCAAATATAGGTTGGGAAAGGCACAAGTAATCTAGCTAGACTTTTGGCCTTAAAGTTGGTGATAGTGTTGTCAGCTGAAAAAGGTGCTTAAAAAAATTAAAAATTTGAAGATTCTCTTATTGTGGCTAACTTATGAATGGGAGAAACAACTTGGATAATTTCACTTTGACACCTATTTTTGAGAAGGTTCAACTTGCTAGAACTACTTTTAATAATATTTATTTTCATCATGCTTTTCGAGAAAGGAATGTGGACATTGATGGTCTCCCCAAAGCTAGTTTTCATATGACTGCAAGGGTTTGGCACATTTAGGAACAAGTGGATGGTCATTCTTCTAATTACTATCATGCCCCTTTTTATTAGTACCCATTGTTTTAGGATTAATCCATAAGTGCGGACACAAACCGATCTCCCTGGATCCACCTGGATCTAGAACAAAATAGGACAGAATAATACACTTTCCCTAGATCTAGAGTATTGAATGAACTAAGAGGTAAGGATTATGGGCATACCTTATGAACGCTTCCTTGGTCTCTGTTGTTCCAAGCTTCGCTCTAATGATCTTGTGTCATTCATATCACAACAGTACAAACCAATCGAAGTGAAGACAGATCAATATATTCAATAGCTAATCTATACATATGATCAAGGAGTTATGTAATAAAGTGACATCATCTTTATGGGAAAGGGACATATTACTTTATTAAATTGATAGAAAGTGAAACTTACAACCTGAGCCTTGATGTTGTAGATCTCCTTTCGATGGCTCCTAGCTCTGACACACACACTTGCTCATGCATGAAGAAAATCAACCACTTTTGATGACCTTGCTGGTGTCTCTAGTTGTTGTAGCATCAATCCTCCATACAGTCTTGCACTAATTCTCCAATAAATCTCTTGCTAGTTTGATTCTAAACTTTTCCATGAGATTTCTCTTCAATATATAGGAGAGAACATATTAGTTACTTGGATAGGAACAATCCCAAGATATCAGGAAAATCAGTACTTAGATAACCATTCGAATGCCAACTCACCCTTCTAGAAGATTCCCTTCTAGAAGGCTCGAGAACTTCATCTTTTTCCTCTTTAAGAAGATGTTCTCACCCTGACAGTTGGGTACAGTGTGAACCTCTCGCACCCCATCTTAATGTAGCCTACGATAATTAGGCATTCTCGCAGGCAAATATATAGGTAGCCTGCGAACCTTCTTTAAAAGTGTGATTTCTGGAAACAGACAAATGTAACTTTTCTCATGAAAGTGTTCTTAGTGAAGAGCTTGATTTTCCATCATCATAACATCGTAATGATGACCAAAATTGTGGATAACAGAATGCCCCCCAAAGTCTGAGAGTGGAACTAGTGACAGTCGATAGACTTTGTAAGCTGCATGTGTGTGTCAAGAACCAAGAGCACATCTAATCAGAGACCTGCAAACATCCAAGCATCAGCAGAATATCACGTATACCAATTCTGAGGTAGGAATTACCATACTCAGATCATAGACTGGTGACATCATAAACAAAGGTCATGGCCAACAATCATACACTGTGGATCCATGCCATCACAATATAGCATAGCCACCTGAATACATTGTGGATCTATGCGACAAATTTTCAATCAAGATGACATAGCCACGAAACATACACAGTGGATCTATGTGTCACAAATTATACATACTCCATCGCAACCTGGATCATGAAGATAATATCCAGGGTCTTCAATCGCATCGCCTAAAGTACGAATCTACCTATGTGATTACATGTGTCGAAGTCGAACATGGTAGAAACCACTTGATTACTGGTCATTGATGTAATCGTTAACAAGTGCGAGGGAAATCATCATTGATGTTAATGACTCCCAAGGTACTATAGTACAATCCATCGACTATGAATAGATGAGTTGATGTCGAACACTCGATGGAATCTTTCGATCAGGGTTCAATGATGTAAACCCACTGTCGAAAGCGAGGAAACTTGCCATTGAGGCATGCAAGCTCCAAGGTACTGAATAATTTCTAAGTCTTGATTCTGGATAATGTGTTGAAGTCGACGGAAAAAAACTTGTCACAGGAGGGCCTTGATGTATCCCCCATCAATGACATGAAATGAGTAACTGAGTTTGAAAGTGAAACAGAGTATGTTGTAATTGGATTTTGGACACTGGGAAGGCCGACACGGAGTGAAAGGATAACTGCAGATGGTCGACTCAATAGAGGTTTCAAACGGACTACTCTTGAACATATGAATGACACGACCAATGATTTGGAAGCATTGACTCAAATACGACACATGGAAAGACCTTGTTATCAAATCGAATGAGAGACAAATGGATTTCCCAAACCGGTTTCAAATGATGAATAGGGGGTGTCCTGTTCAAGAGCGACACTTACTGCCAATCAATTCAAAGATGAAACATATCCCTTTCCCAAATTATCCCCCACCATTTCTGGCAAGTACCTCTTTATTTTTACGCAAGCTTGAAGACGATCACATATGCTTGTTGATATAAGCTCATCCTTCGGACGAGTCCTTCAAAGTATTTTTAACGAACCCTATGAAGGAGTGGTTCGGTCCCATTACGGGTCTGTCAATGTTTGTTTAACGAGTCCAGAGATAGTAAACTCGGAGGTTTTTCAAGATTATAGAGTTTAGAAAAACACTTAAAAGAGAACTCTCTCAGTTCCTTTTTCGTACAATAGTCCAACGAGACCGAAAAAGGGTTAAACTATCACTCGAAAGACGCATAATTCAAATACTTTAACGAGCATGAAAATAGCAAGATCGTTCGAGAATCTTTTCATGTTTAGAGAGTTTGAAAAGAGATTAAAGAGAACTCCAGGGGGGTTCCTTTTTCGTATAACCACAATGAGCCTGGAAAAGTGATAAAACAATGCTCGGTCACATTCTTATGTTTTTCAAAAGCACAAGAACGGACAAAAGGCGCTCGAGGTTTTATGTCAAAACCATAACAAACAATCAAATCACACCACACCAGGTAAAAATTTTGTCCATAATCATCCATGTTTTGCACCTACTAATCATTTCACTCATTTTCACATTAGTGATTAGGGTTAAATAATGAATAAACATAAAAAACCCACATTTGATATAGTAAAAAGTAATTAAAATGAGTGAATAACCAAATTTACCATATCATTTCACACTTTTACCATTTAGTTCAAAAACCCTCATTTTACCTTCTACCTTCGGTGTCGATTTCCGGGAGCTACGGGTGATCATTTGATGAGCCGTCAGCAGCATTTTGGTAAGTTATCCATCCCTTATCTTTTCATGGTTCAAAATTATGATTTCATTGGTAAAAAGTTCAGTTTTAACTTATTTTTTTGAACCCTTTTTGCGTGGAGGCATTCTCGCAGGTGGCCCATATGGGACCTGCGAGAATGACTCATTCTCGCAGGTGGGCCTTAAGCCACATGCGAGAAGTTCACACTGTGTAAAGTAGGTCAGCTGCGAACAGCGCAGAATTCAAAAATTTATGCAACGTTTAGCCAATAGAAAAAATTTATCTCATGAATAAGATCCTTAACCATGTTTGTATGTTTCTTATGCAGGTTAATAGCCACAATCATGGTACTAGAGTGGTGGGAACGAGAGCATGAGGAGGATAATGCCAATGCCGGAAAACATCCTCCCACCATAGCTGCACTAAGAGACTGTGGTCTCTTAAAATATTTCTGTATCCCGGGCATGAGAGCCCAAGTTCGATTACTGGAGTACCTAGTCCGAATGTGGGATCCGGACCAGCAATTTTTCATCGTGGGAGCTCATACATTGACTATTGACATCGAGGACATCTATTTCTTGACCAGATTATCCAGGCGTGGGTCCTATGTCAGTTTGACCGGCAGCAGAGTAGGGGGTTTAAAAATGAGTGAATATTGCAACCAGTACTGCGTACCTGAGGCCAACAGAAAGAAAGGGAAAGTGGCAATTTGGGGAGTAACTGATTTGACTCTCCACACTGTTCTCTTTACCATTTCTCGGATGGCTGGAAGTGTCACTCCACATATGGCTCTACAGAGCTATTTCCAGTATGCCATCGATTGTACTGAGCCCTGGGTATTTAACTGGGCTGACGCAGTATTACGCAATATCAAGAAACAATTGACTAAGTGCAGGCGTGGAGATCTGAAACAGTTTGGATATGGGTCTTTGTTAGTGTCCTTCTTCCTAGAGAGGGTCCTTGTGCTTCGATTACAGGATGAGTGGCATTTTCCGGGTCCTAGAGATCCGAGGATGTTGAGGTGGTGTCGGCTTATGGCCCGACATGTGGCAGGCCCTATCATCACATATGACGATATCTTCTTCGACTGGCTGCAGAACCAGATGTTGATGGTGGATGAATTCACATATGCTGGGCTAGATTTCTGAGGAGATATGGATCTAGCACTTCCTGAAGATGCTCAGTGGGGAGACCTCGGTAAGAAGTACACAAATTTTTTGTTTTTAAATGTTTTTGAATTTTTATCATATTTAAATGTTTTTGTTTTTATAAATTTACCCGATAACACCAAATACTTGTTGATAACACAGACGTTGGACCATATCGACCTGCTGGCAGTTCTCCTATCCAGCGACGAGGAGAGGCAGCAGTAGCAGTTCCACAGTATGCCTAGGATTATCTAACGGTGGAGAAAAATTTATGGCAGACGTTCCAGATATGACTCTGGAAGAGATTCCATGACGCGATCAACGTCACACTATGGGGGTTTCCGCATCTATGGGTCGACTGCTCCGCAGAGTTGCTAGGACATTAGTGTGTTATCGTGAACGTCATCTGTGATGTCATTTTGTAGAAGCCAAGAGCTTCAATTTTTGATATTTTGGTCTTCGGACAAACATTTTGTAAAAACAAACTCTTTTGATCGTTATATATATACACGGATTCTACCGATTTACTTTACATTGTGTACATTTTAATGTTTTTGATTTATAAATGATTTAAATGCCTATCCAATACATAATTAGCTAAAGCATCTGTTAATGTATTAATACATCTAGGAATATGTTGATATTCTATATGATCAAAATGTCGTTCCAAGAGGTGAATCCGCAAATATACCCTTAATAAAGTAGGACTTCGAATAGAGTAGACATTACTTAGCTGTAGTACTACAAGTTGTGAGTCAAGTCGCACAACCAAATGACGAATCCCGAGAGAGATAGAATCACCCAATAACTCAATAACGACGCTATACTCTGCGATGTTGTTGGTTTCTCGGCCAAGACATACACCTCATAAAGATATAAGCTCATTTGTTGGGGCATAGATTGCCCATGCAGCGGAAGCTAGGTTCCGAGTACTACGGCTAGCACCGTCGGTGAAGCCAATATAAGGTAGCGAATACTCCGACATCTAGCAATCAAACACAACCTCACGTAAGGGCAGAGACCAGATAACGTCAAAAGCAAACTAAAATACACACACACAGTATGATACATAAAAATACAAGTACTCATGCACAAATAACTTATGCATAGTACTTCTTTAAGTACAACCCATTCCTGGGTTCACTCAAAGTTATACCATCATAATCCACCAGCTCATACGCTCCTTTTTCCAAAACTTTGCTAACAATGTAAGGCCCACGCCACATTGGTTCGAATTTCCCAGCTCCTAAAACATCTTTATCTTGTTCATATAGAAGAACAAGATCTCCTTCAGAGAAGACACGAGGCTTGGCATGCTTGTCATACTGTGCCTTAACACGTTTCTTCTGGGCTTCTATTACAAGAGTAGCGTCGCGGCGAGTCTCGTCTAATCGCATCAGATACAACAGACGTTCCTCTTCAGCAGAAGTATTGGGTAAGAGTTCTACATCTAGCTTCAAAGAAGGTATTTCACATTCTATTGGCATAATGTCTTCCATGCCATAAACTAATCGAAAAGGCATAAATCCCGTAGCATATTTAACAGATGTCCGATACGCCCACAATGCCAAGAACAACATCGTGTGCCAACTAGTTTTATGAATTCCTATCATCCATCGAATCATAGTTATAAGAACCTTATTGATTGCTTCGACCTGGCCATTAGCCTGTGGATAATAGGGTGTTGAGCTATCATGATGAAGGCCCCCAACTTTTCGGTAAGTTCAGACATCATATAATTTCTAAAATGACTACCGTGAGATAACGATAGCCTGAGGAACACCAAAACGAGTTATGACATGGTTGAAAAGAAACAACGTTGCAGTCTTTCCAGTATTATCAAATGTTGGCATCGCCTCGGACCACTTAGTAAAATAATCAACAGCTACAATAATATAACCATGCCCCCCGGCCGAGTGAGGGTGACATGTCATGAAATCAATGCCCCATTTTGCAAAAGGAACTACTGAGACCACAGGATGAAGGGGAGCATGATGCGACCGGATTTTCTGATTATGGGTCTGGCAGGCATGACACTTCTGAACAGTTGTAATGCAGTCATTGAATAAGGAAGGCCAAAAATATCCTGCACGTAAGATCTTCTGGGCAGTAGCATACCCAGACATATGACCACCACATGCTTCAGAATGGTAGTCATTCAAAGCTTTCTCAGCTTCGTCAAAATTCAAACAACGTCGAAAGACAGAGTCAATGCCTCGACGGTAAAGAGTATCGTCGAGGATAATATAATGATGTGCTTGATAACGGGCACGACGGCGTTCAGTGATAGACAAAGCAGGCCGAAAAGTTTGAGTTTGGAGATATATAATGATATCTCTATACCAAATATCTTCAATACTGATAAGGAAAAGTGATTCATCAGGTAACGAATCGACTGCTACTTTTTTCGTGGTAGTGTGGGGAAAATCACAAATTAACTCAGCGAAAACTAAGGATTTCTTTGACATGGCACGATCAAATTCCAAATTGAACTCCTGGAGAATGACAATCCACTTGGAGTACTTTCCCCCCAACAATTGACGTGTCAATATATGTTGCATGGGGTTACAATGTGAAATCAAGGTAGTTTTCCTGGAGAGAATATAATGGCGAAAACATTGAACCACTTGAACAGCAGCCAGAGCCAGTTTTTCAATGTGTTGGTACTTGATTTCCATTGAAGTTAGACTTTGACTCAAGTAATATATAACATGTTCATCGTGTGCATCATCCTCCTGAACGAGGACCATGCTGATAGTATACTCGGAAGCAGCTAGATAAAGAAAGTAATCCCGACTATAATCAGGAAGGAAAAGAAGAGGAGCTTTCGTGAGGGACAACTTTAAAGCTTCAAAAGTGTTGTTAGAAACCTTATCCCAGACAAACTCT
This sequence comes from Picea glauca, assembly GCA_000966675.3. Classification (NCBI taxonomy): domain Eukaryota; kingdom Viridiplantae; phylum Streptophyta; class Pinopsida; order Pinales; family Pinaceae; genus Picea; species Picea glauca. The sequence continues at coordinate 76,426 of JZKD02S0265964.1, read as the reverse complement.
AAACCTTTCTTTAGAAGACGTGTAAAACCCCGAGTAATCTCAGCGTAATTCGGGATGAAGCGATGAAGAAAGTTTGCTTTCCCTTGTAAACTTTGTAACTGACGCAGTGAAGAAGGAGGAGGGAGATTAAGAATCACCTCAACCTTGATAGGATCTACCCGGATCCCCTGACGTGAAACAATGAAACCGAGAAGACGGTCGGACTCTACGCAAAAGACGCACTTATGATGGTTTAGATGAATGCGATAGAACCGACAATAAATGAAAATTGCTCAGAGATGATTAGGGTGATCGACTCGGCGTAAAGAATGAGCTGGCAAATAATCCAAATAAGGTTGAACAATATGCTTTATATCGTGAAACACATAAGACATAGCACGCTGAAACGTAGCACCTGCGTTCTTAAGACCGAAGGGAAGTTTTCTATAGGCGAAAGTACCCCAAGGACAAATAAAAGCAGTTTTATGTTGGTCCTCAAGAGCGATGTTAATTTGATTATAGCCAAAGAATCCATCCATGAGAGAAAAGATTTCGCTGTCGGCACAGTCATCGACGATATGGTCGACGAAAGGGGTTGGAAAGTTTTCCTTGGGACACACTTTGTTAATATCCCGATAATCAACACAAACACGTATACTACCACCTTTCTTATCAATCGGTACAGGGTTGGAAACCCATTCTGTCAAAGCCACGGGATAAATAAAACTGGCTTTAAGAAGTTTTTCAACTTCGAGTTTGATAGCTGTCGCTTTACATGGATGGATAGGACGGAGGTGTTGCCGAACTGGTTTAGCTCCGGGGTATGTCTTAATTTCATGAACAACAATAGCAGGGTCGATACCTGGCATCTCTTCGTAACTCCAGGAAAATATATCACGCAATTCCTTGAACAAAGCAGTATAGGTGACAATTTCCTCTGGAGAACATGAAGCTCCAATGTGAACATTTTCAACTATCCCAGGTTTAACTAAAATATCAATGGGTATCATGGGAGAAATATTACTGAGGTTCCCTTCCGCAAACACATCATGTGTAGATCCAGGAACAGTCGATATGACGACAACGATCAACGGAGTCGAAATCCGTTGGTAATTCTCGAGAGTGTGTTGTTCCAGAAACAGGATGGAACGATGATGCCCATCATCCCAAGTTGTATCAGCCATGATGAACATGATCATCTTGTCAGTGGGAAAGATGACATGGAAAGGATCGGGAGACAACTCCTCAAGAGAGGGTGTAGAAGGTGTCGCCGATTGAATCGCAAGATAAGCAGACTCAACCGGACTTAACGACATG
>JZKD02S0265964.1:31194-69683 GCA_000966675.3 Picea glauca | reverse complement strand
ACAATTGTTGACTAAATCACAATTTTATATCTCTTAAATCGAGTTTTTGAATGCATAAATCGACTCAATTTCCTCAAAAACCTCGAAGGCACCCAGAATATGTAATCTTAATCACTGAAATTTGCAATTTTTTCAATTTTTGGTCGGATTTTGGGCAAAACTCATCAAAAAAAGTACCCATAAAAAGATAAAAGCATAGAACATTTAGATTACGTCATTATCTTTCACTCTTACCTCATGATTATAGATTAACATAACTTACATCACACTATGATGTGACATACACAAGTTATTATTTTGATGTGACATACACAACTTATTATTTTATAATTACTTTAGGAGACAAATTTTGGTAGCAAATTCCCTTAATGTCTTCTAAAACTCATCTGTGGTTGATCACAATTTATACATGGTATATCAAGTTCTTGTAGGACATGTTGGCACTTACTAGAGAGGTGGTTCTCTATTGAAAACAAATATCAACCTTGGGTTTAGTTTAAAGGTGCCCACTTTGACTGAGTATGGGCCAATTCACATGACCATTCAAACAAACGAGGTAAAAATATACCATGGGTGGTGTAATGAAGATTGAGTTTTTGGCGAATCGCCTTCTAAAGAATTATGTCTATCATACCATATCAAATTATAGTTTCAATTAGGACTTGGATTCATTGTAAAATTCATTATGAAATCAATCAATTTTGCAATTCACACACTACGAAATTAGATCGGAAAGAATATGAATATCGGTCCATCAATATGCTTATGTGTATACAAATGAAAGGAAAGATTTTCCACAACCAATTTTGGGATGAATTAGTTTGGGATTAAATGAGGTAAGTGTTTTTCTTTTCATTTTTTTTTTGAGGAAACATATGTTGGAATACTAAGAGGGGGGTGGTGGTGAATCAGTATTACCATATTTTAACAATTAACAATTACTTTTATATTTTGTTAATTACCACAATATATCGACAATGGACTTGTATGTAAAATCAATTATATAAATATAATTAATAGGAATTACAAGGTTTTTATGAATAATAGTGAAGGAAACCAATCCTTTTTAGAGCACCAACTCTAGGAGACACAAATCCCCTTCTTCAGGGCACCAACCCTAGGAAGCACCAACTCCCTTGTCTTTAGGGAACCAACCCTGGGAAGCACCAACTCCCTTGTCTTTAGGGCACCAACACTAAGAAGCACCAACTCCCTTTTCTTTAGGGCACCAACCCCAAGAAGCACAAACTCCATTAACTTACACTTTAATTAGTAAAGGATATCAATCCTTCTGTGCTCCTCCCTTCCACCCTCACTTCATAAGAATCACCAGTTCTTCTTCTTGGACTCTGCTTCTGTTTTGATCTTTTGATCTGGACTGTAGAGACTCTTCTTCTTCACCATTCTTCCTTTCTTATATAGTCTCCCAACTGGTGTGAGATATGAAGCATTGTGTCCCTTTGTTTGGACCATCGCACCTCTTCATTTAGATTAACAATAACAACGTTTGTTTTTCTTCATTATTATTAAAACATTATCATGAAGGATTTTCAAATTAGTGAGAGTGATTTTCATAAATCGGTCATTGATATGGATCGATTTTGTTTTTAACTTGATCCCATGCTTCTTTATTTCATTCTCAATTTTTGTTGGTCAGATCTAAGATTTTTTATTAGCTCTCTAATGCATAGCATGTATTGAGTTACTAAAGATAAATAAGGACAAAGTCCAGATCCTATATGGTTTAACGTTCCTTCTTGACCAACATAAAGTTCTCATTTTGTGTGTTAAATTTCACATAGAAACTCTTTGGGACCTTTATTCCATACAATCATAGGTGGTGACTAGGCGTTATGCAAAATGAGTGCTTAAATAATTATCAATATCAACAGTCACATATTAATTGCACGTTGAGATGGGAGATTGTCATTACTTTGTAACTTCTCCCTTAGAGACTTACATCCTTTGCAATCATTCAACCTTCCAGAGAGCATTTCATCGAAGTGTGTATATTATATCGTATGGTGGTGTTTTATTTGCACGATGAATGATTCTCGTTCACTTTGAAACTTCGACGTTTCAGGACTCTAGTCTTTGCGGTCTTCCAACTCTTCCGGAGCAAATTTCGTAGGAGTGTGTATCAACACTTCCCTGCTTAATAACCTTCACATGTCTAGGAGATAGGACCGTGGGATTAGGCATAAAGGATCTCCCGCTCTTCAGGTATTTGGTTATTCGTGACTCCGAGACTTCGGGCTACTTGAACTATGAAGTAGTTAAATCCCTCCAGATTTTTACCTACCGAATAAGTCATAGAATGGCGGTGACCACTTGTTGTCGGTTAACACCTATGTTTACGCTATCCTTCAATTATGCTTGATCAATGATCAAGAATGCTCCTGAAGTAGATCAATGTTTAGAGTTACTGCGTGATTCACGCTTTCTCTATCCTTCCACTGTACTTGATCCAATGGCTATTACTTAATCAAATGTTGAGATGAATGGCCAAGATTATTTTGGAGTTAAGCTTGCATGAGGGATAAATATTATTCCAACCTCTTAACCATAAATCGCCTGTCCACGCATCATACACACGTCATTTTGGATCTTGGAAGGGTGGCTTTCCAAACCGCTTTGGTTGACTTCCAAAATATCTTATACTCATTGATCTGTATCTCAGATCGATGTTTTAGAATGGATCTTGTCCTCATCCTTTACATGTGCGTTGATGAACCTCCTCATTCTTCTTTAAGACAACGAATACATTTTCCCAGAAACTGCACTAAAACTCTGGGAGCTTCTGGAATATCCTTTGCTTCAAACAAGAAAAACTTTCTCTGCAATTCTGGCAGACGATGTTCGATTATCTTTCTCGTAAACTTAATAGTTTTTAGCTTTAAGTTAGGCATTACTATCCATTTGTCAATTTGAGTAGCATTTATTACTTTTATTTGTGGAATCTCTGCCTAAATTTCTTCCAGTTCTTCTTTAAATATTAACTGATGCTTGACAATATTAATTTCTCCTAATAACCCGGGACAGTCGTTTTTTCCAACGTTCAATGAAGTTTTCTCTAAAAGATCAAAAATTCCTTGATAATTGTCATTAACTTCTCTGGTTATTCTTTTATTTTCTGTGATTTCTTCCTCCCATACCTTGAGTATTACATCACCTTTAATATGTTATGAAACAGATAGTTTCTGAGCCTCCCCGAAATCCTCCTTTGTTGAAAAAGCCACTGCTTTTTGGAAAGTTTCTATGGCCGCTTTTACTTCTCTTTCTTTCTGGAGAATATCTCCCAAGGATTTATTTGTTTCCTGAAAGTAATTTTGGACAAATTACAGATTAAAAAACACTCCTTGTTGTTCTTTTTCTATCTTCATATGTATTTCCAATACCTGGGCCTGGAAGATTTCGAGCTCGACCACTTGATTTGAAATGGAATTAATCTTACCTTGTAATTTTTTATTTATTTCCTCTTGCTTCATGACCTGTGTTTGAGTGACCTATATTTTCTGATTTGCTTCCTCTAAGCTTACTTTCATTTTTTGAATCTCTTGAATATCATTTAATCTAGCTTGTTCTAAACCCTTTTTTATCCCCCAACTGATATTTCTTTCGGTCTCTTTCAATTGACCCTATAGCTGAGCTATCATTTGGTCTTTCTGTTCCAACATAGTTTTCAAACTGCCCACAGAGTATAAGTTCGCCGACGCTAAATCTCCCATTGTGCCCATTATTTCTGTAGAAAATTCTCCCTCTTTAAGTTTTTGTCCATCTATAATGATTTTGTTCTTTTTAATCATCATATATCTTGTTGGATGCATCTCCTGTTTTAGGATAGCCTTCCTCTTTTTACTGAAAAAATAATCGGATGAAGGAATCTCATCCCTAGAAATAGGCTCAAGATCACTAACGTATAGAGCTCCCTCATGAGGGTTTCCATAAGTAGACTGCAATGGAGTCAAGGAAGTAATGGGGCTTCCAAGTTCTATCGATGTTGTTCCTCCTACCTTTTTCGGAAAACTCTCAAGGATTTCTGAAGGTGTTTCCAACTCCTTTCCTTTCCCTGCCTCTGATTTTTCTGTCTGGGGGACTTCTGTTTCTTGCGAAGGAATTTCACCCTCCTTCATTTTTCCTTTTGTATTTTCTTTATCCTGTACATTTGTTTCAAAGCCTGGGGGACGCCCTTCCTGCTCTGGAGGTGGGGTCATGGGTTCACCTTGCAAACTCTTTGGTAAACAACTTTGCCTATGACTTTGGAATGACATGAAACCAACCTGTGAGTCAGGTGACATGGCCCGTACCTTGTTCAATACTTCTTCATAGGTTTTAACTTCCTTGAATATATCATCATAAACAGATGTTTTGTGCTCATAATCTTTCAAATTACAATGCATCAAATGTTTTCTTACTAATTGATAAGGGTCATGCTTTCTGTGCTCAATATCTACCAATTTTATTTATTCTAGTGCTTCAGCTTCCACTTTAGAATGGTCGAGGTTTAGTAATGAAAATTTCCAGACATACACAGGGAAGATTGGCCAGGATTTCTTCTGAGCTGCCTTTAGCTCTATTCCAATACCAACTTTTACTATTTGATGTGCTACCTCCCTTAATACCAGTCTGTCTGGGAGGAATTTTGAAAGTGCATGAGGGGGGATTGAGCACCCATAAACCCTAACATAATAGAAGTTTTCATCAACAAACTAGTCGGCTATTGCCTTGAGATTTTCTGAAACTGAGTCAGAAATGCGAGGGGGTTCACAGCCATAAAACATTTTATGCATTGGAATTATTATAAAATGACAAATTTCATAAAATGCATTCTTAGCATTTTCTTCCCAAAGTGCAGAATGATATTCATGAATGAGCTCGGGGCAAGTTATGTTCCAACTCCAATTCATCAAGGGAAAAGGAGTCATAAAGCAAACTACGTCCATAATGTATGCTGACATATAAAAGGCCACTGGTTGACCTTTAGATTTTGCAACTCTATAGTTTGAAACTTCTTGAGCTAGGTTATCAGACAGAATCTTACTCCAGTTGAAAGTGAATCCTTCTGAAGCTTCTTCTAAAAAGGGCACCCATTCTGCAGGAAAATGGCAAGGATCCTTTTTCCCGAAAAGTATACACAGCATAATGGATACATAGACCATGTATTCATTCAAAGATGTCGTGGCATAAACCCCATGGGTATCGGCCCTAAACTTTGATGGAAATCTCTACCATTCTCTAATTAAATCAGGATAAGTTTGATCTACCTCAGTACACTCTTTCCTTTGAAATTCAGCTAAAAAATCGACATTAAAAGTGTACTTAGGATTTGGTGAGAGCTTATACATTACTTGTATATGTTCTGGCCTGAATGAGCTGACAACGACCCCTTGATAATTTAAGATGCTCCTCGTCGGAATATCAACCTTTTCTAGGGCCCAATTGATCATATCATTGTACACCATAAGTCGAGGGTGAGTCGCGATTTTATGAAGTTCTGATTCTACTATATCCCGAAAGTGATTCTCAGAATCAAAATGAGAATTCTTGAATTCGTATTCCAGGAATTCAGAGATTTGTGTCCAATATTTAATTGATTCGATAGCGTGTGGCGTAGTGTCGGATATGATATCTCCTTCATGTGTATCTTCACTCTTCTTCAGTGCCTTTTTTGGTGCCATGAATTTAAGTTAGATGGAAAACTTGTCACGGAAAAGGAGTGTATGAGCTCGGTTGAATGCGTCTTGCGCTTGATAGTATGAAACAGAAAATGTAGCAAAACACAGACCTTCAAAATCTCTTTTAATTCATTTAACGATGAATGGACTGACGTAGCTGACAAGAATTCAAGACATTTAATGCAGTAGATATTTACTAAGATACACATTAGTGTCACATATCACTAGTTATTTTTTATTTAAGTGGTCGCATTTTGGCACTTTTGAATTCAAAAATCGGAACATTTCATTCAATCAGAAACTGAAACGTGAAAAAAATCTAAAAAGATTGATTGTCATTAATCATGCTTTCAAAAAAGAGTTAATTTAGACTAATCACAGATTAAGAGTCAAGATTTTGTGTTTCTGGATTTCGGGGATCGAGTTGACAAGAGGTATGTTATCACTGAATCCCGATTTCCAAAATCACGAAATCACGACAAGATTAAATTAAGCCTTAAATTTCGATATTAGTGAATTAATTAATCAGGATTAAGGACTAACCTCCAAACAGAATTAATTTAGATTAACATAGATTTTGAGTCGGGATTTCGCGTCTCGGGATTTCGGCGATCGAGTTGACAAGAGGTATGTTATCGCTGCATCCCGATTTCTGAAAATGTGAAATCGCGACATGTTTAAATTAGGACTTAATTCCATTTTAGTTAACTAATTAATCAGGATTAAGGACAAAACAGGATTAATTCAGTTTAACACAAATTATGGGTCGGGATTTCGGGGATCGTGTTGACAAGATATATGTCATCGATGAATCCCGATTTCCGAAATCGCGATATGATTAACTTAAGCCTTAACTTTTCATGTTAGTGAATTAATTAATCAGAATTTGAACTAACTCTCATTCTTTCGGGAAACTGGGGATCGGGATTTCGTGATTCATATGTATTGAAACATATGTTCTCAGTAAACCCCGAATCCCAAAAACTTTTTAAAGTTAATCTTAACTCCTTTAGGTTTTAAGCGTATCATGATTAAAAAAAAAACTTTATAGAAAATGCATCGGGACTCTTATAACATTTTAAGTTTTTTTCCTTTTATTATTTAAAGAATAAATTTTTTCAGGAAATCGGTACCGGGCTTTTGGGAATGATAACGAAGCTTATGCTTTATGAAAAGTCGAAACCCAAAAAAGGAAAGTTTAGGTCTTGGGGATAAAAATTTTAAAATATGTTTCAACATAGGCTCCAATTGGGGACCTCGTCTCCTTGTGGGATGAGGAGAACATGTAGACTTAGTGCCTTTATTGGGTAAATGGAGTCAATGGTTTCTTTCTGCAAAACTTGCTTAGGAAGGGGATACAGAGGGAAAAAGAGATTCCGTGTTTACTTTTGATAATATTTTCAAAACTCTCATTTGTTGTAAACTCAAATGCAGTCCCATTCATGATATTCTCCTTCTCGTTACTAAAATTAAGTTAGTGTTAAGATGATCAAAACAATCCTAGGGAATCCAGCAGATCTTGCAGTTTTCGGCTTGCATCAAACGAAGCAAAATTCATATTTTTAATTGGGGAACTCTATCTAGACTTGGGATGCAAATCCAGTTTCGAAAAAATTGGTAACTAGAGTAGAGTGATATTTAATTATGACAACCTTACAATTACCTCAAACATTGTTTCACTGCCAGCAAGCCTATTCAGTACCCCGGTGAAGTTATCTATCCCTTTTTACTAAATTTCCTTTCACCACTTTGAATCCTAATTATGCATTTAACCTCAAATATTGTTTCACTGCCAGCGAGCCTGTTTAGTACCCAAGTGAAGTTATCTATCTTATATTTTACTTAATTTCCTTTCACCACTTCGAATCATAATTATGCTTTTAACCTCAGATATTGCTTCAGTGCCAGCGAGCCTGTTTAGTACCCCGGTGAAGTTATCTGTCTTACATTTTAATTTTTGAATACGAAGTGGGGGAAATCAGTGGTACTTAATATACCAGGGATGGTATCTGTGTAAAAATTGCAGTGCAGGTCTGTCAACTTGTTTTGATTACTCTATACCAACCTTCTCTTAACTTTCAAAACATCTTAGTCCGTAGAGAAAAATGGGAAGATTAATTTCAGGGGTCTTCCTTCGAGCAAGCTTAAATCCTTGGAAAACTGTTAAGAAACCTAGGAGAGTCAGGATCGGCCTAAGCATAACTTTGTTTAGTCAGAGAGTGAGGAGTTGTGAGGACTAGTCTACCTTTTAAGAAATGTTTTTCAACTTCAAAAGTTAAGATGTGATCTCTTCTCCCTCTGTGGGAAACCCGAAAAGAAGCTTGGTTTTTTAAGAAGAAAAAACTTAGGGTAGAAAGGGGAGATGTAGAAAAGACCTGGAAATCGAAAAACAGAGGTCATAAATTAAACCCAACTCTTGGAACTCTTTCTCGGAGACACTTTTCATTTTTGTTTATTTTAAATACCTCTTGTCCTATTCTAGGTGAAACTCTTAGGGCCTAGATTTAGAAATCATTCTTTAAGTGACATATCACACTTGCGAGACAATCACCACATTTTATTTTATTTTTAAACCTTTGTTTTTGAAAAAATAGACTTTCCTGGAATTCACACCTTTGCCTTACCATTTTCGTTCTCTTTTGAAATAACAGAAAATCTTATCTATCACCTATTTTCGGCGAATTTATCTTCCACTATAAGGCTATCTGTTTGCTACTTTCACTTGTCAGGCTATCAGCCAGAATTCTGTAAGGGAAAAATACTAAGAGTATTAGGGATTTTAAAAGAATTGAATTCATTGAGAATTTTGTATCCCTACTTCTAGAAAAACATTAACCAATTTTTATTTTTATTTTGAAAGTAGACTTGCTAAAGAAAATTATGAAAAAAGAAAAATCAAATGGTATATACAATGGGAATTTTGAAAATCAATTATTCCATATAGTGTTTTAAATAATGCCCATTGATAGGGGCGTTGAGGATTTTACCGTCCAAATTCTCTAACATAAATGAATTTTTTCTTTTAGGAGTTGTTACCTTGAACGGTCCGCACCGGATGTGGTCGCATTTACCATGTTTTTTCGAGTCTTCCTTCCTTGCATACCATTTTAAAACCAAATCTCCCGAGAGAAAATCTTTGTCTTTGGCTTTACGGTCGAATAACGTTTTCATGTCGTCCTAGTATTTCTGCAACCTTTCATCCACTTCGGCTCTGTGTTGTTGGACTTCAATCAGCTGATTTATCCTTCTTGTGACAGGATTTGGTTCTTCCTTCTCATCTTGCCAAATTTTCATTACAAGAAGCACTAGATTTATAGGTAACACTACATCTATCTCGTATACCATTTGGAAAGGAGAAGTGCCGATAGACTTTTTCGTGCCTATCTGATTTGCCCACAGAGCGTATTTTAAATGCATATGCCATGATTTCTTATTTTCTCTCAGCACTTTCTTAATTATATTGATTAAGCTCTTGTTTGAAGACTCAGCCAGCCCATTTCCCTGGGGGTAATACACAGTGGAATGACCAATCACAATATTATATTTTTGGCAGAAACTAACCATAGCCATAGATCTAAAGGCCTAAGCGTTATATGTGACTATCTTTCGGGGGAAGCCGAATCTATATAAAATATTCTCTTCTAAAAAATCTATTACCACCAAATCTGTAGCCTTTCTAGTTGGGATAGCCTCCACCCATTTAGTGAAGTAATCTGTTGCAATTAGGATCCATCTATGTTGAGCACTAGATTGAGGATTAATTTCGCCTATGAAATCTAATCCCCATTGCTGAAAAGGAGCTTCTGTTTTGACTGGAACCAATGGCATCATTGGGAGCGTATGCTTACCTACAAACAATTGGCAAGGGTTTCAAGCTCGGACCTTGGCATTGACGTCCAAGAAAATTTTGAGCCAATAATACCCTGCCCTTAGGATATTATAATTCATTGCCCTCCAGGCGTGGTGTCCTCCACATACTCCTTTGTGAAATTGGCTTATGACCTTTTTTGTTTATGATTCGACCAAACAAACCAACAGGAAGCCAAGAGGGTCTTTCCAATACAATTTTCTTTCGGATATACAATATTTGACCGCATGTAGCTTCATTGTTCTGGCTTTAGATGAGGTCATGTCACTTGGGCACTTCAAGGTCAACAGGTAGGACACTATGTCTTTGTACCAATCTGATCAAACAAACTTCTCTGTGATTCTGGTTTCAGCTATTTGTTCATCGAGTTCGTTAATGTCCACACACTCTTCACTTCTCTGTAATCCATTTATTCTGAGATCTCTTAAATTTGATTCAGCTAAGAGTTTAGCTAAACCTTTCCCCTTCACTAGTTTCGTTGGTTTAATCTCCAAATCGAAATCTTGAATTTTGGCAAGCCACCATCCTCTTTTGCTATCATTGTCGGATTGAACCAAAATATCTTTTATGGAGCTAGTAGGTACATACACAATCACCTTAGAATGCAACACATAGGTTCTGAAAGCCTTTAATGCCTTCACCATAGCATATGCTTGTTTTTTCATTATATTTTATCTAAGTTCAGTGTCTCTAAGACTTTTTCTAAAAAAGGCTTTCGGTTGCTCGAAACCTTCTTCGTTTTTTTGGAGGAGAACCGCGGCGAGTGTGTGTTCGGAGACAAATGAGAAAATAAGAAAATCCTTTAGATAATCAGGGATTGCTAGTATGGGTGCCTCGCTTATAACCTTTTTTATGTGTGTGAATGATGCTTTAGCTTCTGCTGTCCATTTCACCTCACTATTTTTCTTTAGCATATTTGTAATCAATTTCACGATTTCAGAAAAATTAGGAATAAATCTCCTCAAAAAAATTATTTTTCCTAAGAATGATTGAATCTCTTTTACATTCCTAGGAATATTTATTGTGTCTATAGCTTCCACTCTTTTAGGGTCGATTATAATTCCATATCGAGACACAATATGTCCCAAGAGTATACCTTCTTGCATAGAAAAGTGAGACTTTTTGGGGTTTAAAGACAAACCAAACTTGTGGCATTTCTCAAACATTTGCTTGAGAATAATCAGATGATCTTCATCAGATTTAGAAAAAACGGTTAGATCATCAAGATAGATAACCACAAATTTGTCTCGTTTGCCAATGAAAGCGATATCCATAGCCCGTTGGAAAGTAGCACCTGCATTCATCAAACCAAAAGGCATATTATCATACATAAATGTACCCCAAGGGGTGGTAAAGGTTGTATTTTCTTTATCATGTTCACAGACAACGATTTGATTGTACCCGGAAAAGTATTCAATCATTTACATCCTATTTGCCCCAACTAATTTTTCTAAAACATGATCCATTTTGGGTAGGGGGTAATTATCTTTGAGGGATGACTTATTAAGATTTCTAAAATCGACACACAATCTAATTTCCTTGTTTTTCTTTCTAACCAGGACCAGGTTTGCTACCTAGTCAGAGTATCTCAACGGTACAATTATTTTTGCATCCAAGATCTTTTTGACTTCGTTTTTTATCACGGGCAATAAAATAGGATTAATTTTTTTGAGTTTTTGTCTAAAGGGTTTGACACCAGGCTTTAGGGGTATCTTATGTTCGATCACAGAGGTGTCATAGGTTCTCATCTCTTCATATGACCAAGCGAAAACGTCTTTGTACTTTCTAATCAACTCTGTGTATTTGTTTTTGGTTTCAGGGGACAGATATTTGGATAGCTTCACCAACTAAGGGTTTTGTGTAGTACCTATGTCACAGTCCTCAACTTCTTCATCTTGAGGTTGTAGGGTGGATTTTGAAGGGATATCATATTGATTGAATAATCTTTCCAAGGGAATCGGGCCCTTGGGGATCTGGTTATTTTTAAGAACAAGCATTTGGTGATTCTAGATTTTATCGTGAAACTCTTGAGAATCCTCTCCTTCCTGCATGTTCCAAATGGGGTCATTTTGGTTTTCTTGGTCAGCGTGCGTTTTGTCAAACTCGTCTATAGATTCCAAAAAATTTCGAAGTTGTTCATCATCCTCAAAGACTTGCCAATACTGTATGTTATTCGATATAGATGGTCGGTGCCTCATTTGTATGTGGTAATTTAGTTTAAACGCGGTTGGAGGTGTGAATGTTGAGGCTGCCTTGGCTAACGCATCAGCCTGTTGGTTTTCATTTCGAGGAATGAAATGAACTTTGAAAGAGGAGAAGAAATTTTTGATCAGATCCCAGATGCAATTCCTATAAGACCTCAACCTAGGATGTTTGTCCTGGTACTGTCGGTTTACATGTTTTATGATTAACTCGGTGTCACCAAAGACTTCGAGTTTTTTTATTTTCATTCTCCTAGCGGCTTCTAATCCTAAAACTAAGGCTTCATACTTGCATATGTTATTTGTGCAGTCCACGTTCCACTGTAGCCTATAGGAAAAGGGGATTACAAATTGATCATCAGGAGCCACAAGGAGTGCCCTTGCTCCAGCTCCTAAGTAGGATGAAGCACCATCAAAAAACATTTTCTGTATACCAGTGCTATATACATTTTTTTTAATTTTTTTTGTTTTTGTTTTTTCGTCTATATCTACTTCAAAATCATCATCAATCGATAATATACAATTTCCTAAATCTTGGTCAGCAATATATACAAGGTGGTTATTCAGGTTATGTGGATCACCTACTGTGAATGCCAACCTAGTTTCTCTATAAATATGCGTGTATTGTCCCCCAAATACTGGAATCATAGCATATGTCATGTCATGCTGGAGAGATCCTCCAAGCCTGGCACCCCATGACCTAGATAACAACATACCATACTTCGGAGGGATGTCAGCGACCACTACATCCATAAGAATGCTTTTTGCGGGTATTTGTGCCAGACCTACCACCAAGTCTTTAATCATGCCTATGCATTTGACCTTTCTTGAATAAAATGAATATAAGTCTCCATATGGCCTGGTGATTTCGAGACCTAGTTTCTCAATAATGGATTTTGGCATCACATTGTGAGATTCTCCAGAATCTAGCATGCAGTTATGAAGAAGGTGGTCGAACAAGGTCAACGTGATATAGAAGGGGGCTATAGTGTCTCTTGCACCTTCAAAATGCGGACCAAAAACTATGTTCGGCTTGTCATATTCTAAGTTTATGACATCTTCTTGGCTTTCATCTTCTGAAAAGATAATCATCTTGGCAATTTGTTTTCTGTATATGGGATTTTAGCTAGTTCAACAAGGGGGATAGGGATTTTGATTTTATTTATTTCATTTTCCAGACTAAAATTTCCCAGGGCCTTGTCGCTCTCTATGTTGGGGGCTTCAATTCCTTTCTTTTCAACTTTTCTTTGTGGTGCGGATTTGGTTTCACTCACAGGGACCTACGTTTTCGCGGCGGGTGTTCCTACTGACTTTGACTTGACAGGTAATGTGTCATCGGTTTGGGTTTTTGCAGTCTGTTTGTCAGCAACCTTTGGAGCTACTTCATCTGTTTCACCCCTAGGAAATATCTTTTTTGTTGGGACAATTGGAATACTCTTATTCCTAGGTCTTAAATTATACTTCTCCTGTAGTTCGGCTATAATATCATCTGTGATACCCTGATAGGCCAAATCTTCAGACATATCGTTGCTAACATTATCTTCCGATCTAATTTCTTTATTTAAGAATTTTTATAATCTTGTCTCGATACATAAGGTGATTTATTATTGTCGCCAAGATTATTAATATCCTCATCAAACTCTTCAAAATATTCTAGATCTTCCTCTCCAATGAAGTTTTCACTTTTTAAGGGGGTTGGGATTTTTTTATCCTCATGTTTAATTGTTTTCTGTGGGGATTATGGATCAGGATTCCTTCTAAAATCCTTCCTAGGAAAATTATCCCTTTTTTATTTCTCTAGTTCCAATTTTGAGATCTTATTTGAAAGTTCTCTAATTACCCTAGCCATCTCGTCTATTTTATCTCCCGAGGATTTACCCAATCCTGAGGATCCACCTTATTCTTTGAATTTCCTATTTTTTGTGTTCCCGGTCTCTATGTTTGCTTTTAATTTCCATGATGCCATCATGTTCGATTCAATCTCAAGAGCATCATCTTGCATTTTCATGATATCTTTTGATCTCCTTTCTCTCAATAATAAGGCGAAATCGGGATCAAAGGTGCCAGCAAAAGTCACCTTTGTTGCGGGTTGAGAAGGTTTGACCTCAACTGGGATTTTATTATACAACTTGTTAAACCTTTGCATGACCTCAAGAACAGATTCTAATTTTTTCTTACTAAGGGCTCCAAATTCAGTTAGGTAATAGAGGTGGTCCCTCCTCTCACCCCATTATCTAATAAAAGCATTTTCAAGTTCTTCATAAGATCTTAGAGATCCGGCTGCTAAGGCTCGGAACTAGGTCCTCACCTGTCCCTCGAAAGTCTGAACGAGGAGTCTAGAATAGACATCTTCGTGTTCAATTCCGAGGATGTCGAAAAATTGGTCAAATAAATTTATGTGTTCTTGAGCGGTTAAATCTCCTTCCCCTGTAAATTTGGGAAGGCTTTTCATGTAATTTTCGGGAAGATCATGTAAGGGAACTGGGAGGACAAGGGGGGCATATTAGCAGCTACTTCAGCAAAGATTCCAAGAAGTGGTACTTGGCCACCTACTGGTCCTCCTAGGGCACCACCCCCAGCTCCAGTACCTCCATGTGCAGCCATTGGTAGATTCGAGGATGAAGCTCGGAATGTGTGAGGAGAAGATTCGTGAAAATCTGGGGAAAATACCTCAGGAAAAGAGAACGTATCGTATGAGAGGGGAAGTGAGACAGATCTCTCAGGTGTTTCCAAAATGTTCAACTGTGCAAAATCAGGCTGACAAATAGTATGTATGGGTGAAATGATTTGTCGAAGGGATCTTTGGGATTTTAAAATCTTTTCCGAATCAGAGACTGGCGAGGTCTGATTTTCGTCCGGGTTCTCTCTGGTATTATTTCGGCTAATAGCTAGTTTACTTATCATGGAGTCGCCAAGTGAAAAATAAAGGTAGCCTTAGAAGGTTTTCATCTTTGTTCACTATCAAAGAAAGAAAGTGTCAATGTCGTTCTTCCCAAGGAAAAGTTTTGTTTCTTCGTTCCCTGGCAACAGTGCCAAAAATATGTTGTTCCTGAGTTTATACTTTAAGGCTCTAAAGTATACCGTCAAGGCATCCGTAAATATAAAGGTAATTAAAGGGTAAAAATCAAAAGGAAGGATAAATCAGAGTTGGTTTCTCAACTGCATCTGTCTATCTTCCCTTTGTTCTTGGATGCTAATATCTCTCTCAATAGCTGCCCATTAACGTTCTAATTCAACCTGGTTAGTATTTGTTTCCGGAATAGTATTAAAAAGTTTCAAAGCTATGCTAGTTTGATTTTGGAGACTAGGTTCTATGTTGGGTTGTCTGTTATTTGGGACAGACATGGAGAGTAAAATTTTATTTAATTTTGAAAAAAATTGATAAATTGTTGCTTCCGTTTTTAAGGGATGAAAATAGGAAAAATAGTTTTGAAATTAAAAATAATAACATAATAATAGTTGAGGTCGTTTCCTGGACTTGAAACAATTTTGAGAATAGTAAAATAACAAAGAAATACTGTTAAAAAAATATGAGGCTTTAATCACGAAAGAATCTCATATTGTAATAGGAAGTAAAGAGGAAAACATGATTTCTAATGAAGTGTTAAATATTATCATTCAAATGATCTACAGGTCTTAAAATTACTGATAGCAATTTCAGAGGAAAAGTTGTAAATAATTTGATAATCGAATCAATTCAAACTACAAAAGATGTATGAAATAAACTTATAGTTTATCATTCATTAGAAAGACATTGAAAGAGAAACATAGAAATTGTACACAGGGTTAAAGAACACATAGCTTCAAGTTGACAGAATTCATAATCTTGTCTGCATTATTTATATCACAATGGATTGAAAACTTTTTAATACAATCGGCTCTCTCAAAAACCAAAATCCTTTTCTCGGTCTTGTGAAAATATATTTATACATGATCACCAAACATTTTTCCCGTTGGTGATTACTTAACTTCCTAAGACTTAGTAATGGTTACATGAATGAACAATGTCAAACCGTTTACATTTCTATTCTAACTGCTTTATTATTCCAATGATGAAAATTTTCAAAATAGTATTTCATGTCTGCGTTGATGAACATCCTCCTTCTGCTTTAAGACAACGAATACATTTGCCTAGAAACTGCACTAAAACTCTGGGAGCTTCTGGAATATCCTTTGCTTCAAACAAGAAAAAATTTCTCTGCAATTATGGCAGACGATCTTCGATTATCTTTCTCATAAATTTAATAGTTTGTAGCTTTAAGTTAGGCATTACTATCCATTTGTCAATTTGAGTAGCATTTATTACTTTTATGTGTGGAATCTCTGCCTAAATTTCTTCCAGCTCTTCTTTAAATCTTAACTGATGCTTGACAATATTAATTTCTCCTAACAGCCCGGGACAATCGTTTTTTCCAATGTTCAATGAAGTTTTCTCTAAAAGATCAAAAATTCCTTGACAATTGTCATTAAATTCTTTGGTTATTCTTTTATTTTCTGTGATGTCTGCCTCCCATACCTTGAGTATTACATCACCTTTAATCTATTCTGAAACAGATAGTTTCTGAGCCTCCCCGAAATCCTCCTTTGTTGAAAAATCCACTGCTTTTTGGAAAGTTTCTCTGGTGGATTTTACTTCTCTTTCTTTCTGGAGAATATATTCCAAGGATTTATTTGTTTCCTGAAATTAATTCTGGACAAATTCCAAATTAAAAAACACTCCCTGTTGTTATTTTCTATCTTCATATGTATTTCCAATACCTAGGCCTGGAAGATTTCGAGCTCGACTACTTGATTTGAAATGGAATTAATCTTACCTTGTAATTGTTTATTTATTTCCTCTTGCTTTATGACCTGTGTTTGAGTGACCTATATTTTCTGATTTGCTTCCTCTAAGCTTACTTTCATTTTTTGAATGTCTTGAATATCATTTAATCTAGCTTGTTCTAAACCCTTTTTTATCCCCCAACTAATATTTCTTTCG
Source organism: Picea glauca (assembly GCA_000966675.3). Taxonomy (NCBI): domain Eukaryota; kingdom Viridiplantae; phylum Streptophyta; class Pinopsida; order Pinales; family Pinaceae; genus Picea; species Picea glauca. Next base: position 52,958 of record JZKD02S0265964.1, on the reverse strand, counting down.
GTCTCTTTCAATTGACCCTATAGCTGAGCTATCATTTGGTATTTCTATTCCAACATAGTTGTCAAACTGCCCATAGAGTATAACTTCGTCGATGCTAAAGCTCCCATTGTGCCCTTTATTTCTGTAGTGAATTCTCCCTCTTTAAGTTTTTGTCCATCTATAATGATTTTGTTCTTTTTAATCATCATATCTCTTCTTGGATGCATCTCCTGTTTCAAGATAGCCTTCCTCTTTTTACTAAAAAAATAATTAGATGAAGGAATCTCATCCCTAGAAATAGGCTCAAGATCACTAACGTATAGAGCTCCCTTGTGGGGGTTTCCATAAGTAGACTGCAATGGAGTCAAGGAAGTAATGGGGCTTCCAAGTTCTGTCGATGTTGTTCCTCCTACCTTTTTCGGAAAACTCTCAGGGATTTATGAAGGTGTTTCCAACTCCTTTCCTTTCCCTACCTCTGATTTTTATGTCTGGGGGACTTCTATTTCTTGTGAAGGCATTTCACCCTCCTTCATTTTTCCTTTTGTATTTTCTTTATCCTGTACATTTGTTTCAAAGCCTGGGGGAGGCCCTTCCTGCTCTAGAGGTGGGGTCGTGGGTTCACCCTGCAAACTCTTTGGTAAACAACTTCGCATATGACTTTGGAATGACATGAAACCAACCTGTGAGTCAGGTGACATGGCCTATACCCTATTCAATACTTCTTCATAGGTTTTAACTTCCTTGAATATATCATCATAAACAAATGTTTCATGCTCATAAGATTTCAAATTACAATGCATCAAATGTCTTCTTACTAATTGATAAGGGTCATGCTTTCTGTGCTCAATATCTACCAGTTTTATTTCTTCTAGCACTTCAACCACCACTTTAGAATGGCCAAGGTTTAGTAATGAAAATTTCCTGACATACACAGGGAAGATTGGCCAGGATTTCTTCTGAGTTGCCTTTAGCTCTATTCCAATACCACCTTTTACTATTTGATGTGCTACCTCCCTTGATACCAGTCTGTCCGAGAGGAATTTTGGAAGTGCGTGAGGGGGGATTGAGCACCCATAAACCATAACATAAGAGAATTTTTCATCAACAAACCAGTCGGCTATTGCCTTGATATTTTCTGAAACTGACTCAAAAATGCGAAGGGGTTCACAGCCATAAAACATTTTATGCATTGGAATTATCATAAAATGACAAATTTCGTAAAATGCATTCTTAGCATTTTCTTCCCAAAGTGCAGAATGATATACATGAATGGGCTCAGGGAAAGTTATGTTCCAACTCCAATTCATCAAGGGAAAAGGAGTCATAAAGCAAAATGCGTCCATAATGTACGCTGACATATAAAAGGCCACTGGTTGACCTCTCGATTTTGCAACTCTGTAGTTTGAAACTTTTTGAGCTAGGTTATCAGACAGAATCTTACTCCAGTTGAAAATGAATCCTTCTGAGGCTTCTTCTAAAAAGGGCACCCATTCTGCAGGAAAATGGCAGGGATCCTTTTTCCCGAAAAGTATACACAACATAATGGCTACATAGACCATGTATTCGTTCAAAGATGTTGTGGCATAAAACCCATTGGTATCGGCCCTAAACTTTGATGTACATCTCCACCATTCTCTAATTAAATCGGGATAAGTTTAGTCTGCCTCAGTACACTCTTTCCTTTGAAATTCAGCTAGAACTCGGCATTAAAAATGTACTTAGGATTTGGTGAGGGCTTATACATTACTTGTATATGTTATGGCCTGAATGAGCCAACAATGACCCCTTGATCATTTAATATGCTCCTCGTCGGAATATCAACCTTTTCAAGGGCCCAATTGATCATATCATTGTACACCATAAACCGAGGGCACGTCGCAATTTTATGAAGCTCTGATTCTGCTATATCCCGAAAGTGATTCTCAGAATCAGGATGAGAATTCTTGAATTCATATTCCAGGAATTCAGAGATTTGTGTCCAAGATTTAATTGAGACGATAGTGTGTGGCATAGTGTCGGATATGATATCTCCTTCCTCTATATCTTCACTCTTCTTCGGTGCCTTTTTTGGTGCCATGACTTTAAGTTAGATGGAAAACTTGTCATAGAAAAGGAGTGTATGAGCTCGGTTGAATGCGTCTTGCGCTTGATAGTATGAAATAGAAAATGTTGCGAAACACAGACCTTCAAACTCTCTTTTAATTCATTTAACGATGAAGGGACTGACGTAGCTGACAAGAATTCGAGACATTTAATGCAGTAGATATTTACTAAGATACACATTAGTGTCACATATCACCAGTTATTCTTTACTTAAGTGGTTGCATTTTGGCGCTTTTGAATTCAAAAATCGGAACATTTCATTCAATTGGAAACCGAAACGTGAACAAAATCTAAAAAGATTGATTGTCATTAATCATGCTTTCAAAACAGAGTTAATTTAGACTAATCACGGATTAAGAGTCAAGATTTCGTGTTTCGATATTTCGGGGATCGAGTTGACAAGAGGCATGTTATCACTGAATCTCGATTTCCGAAATCGTGAAATCACGACAAGATTAAATTAAGCCTTAAATTTTGATATTAGTGAATTAATTAATCAGGATTAAGGACTAACCTCCAAAGAGAATTAATTTAGATTAACATAGATTTTGAGTCGGGATTTTGCGTTTTGGGATTTCGGGGATCGAGTTGACAAGAGGTATGTTATCGCTACATCCCGATTTCTGAAATTATGAAATCGTGACATGTTTAAATTAGGACTTAATTCCATTTTAGTTAACTAATTAATCAGGATTAAGGACAAAAAAGGATTAATTCAGTTTAACACAAATTATGGGTCAGGATGTCGTGGATTGTGTTGACAAGAGATAGGTCATCGATGAATCCCGATTTCCGAAATCGCAATATGATTAACTTAAGCCTTAACTTTTCGTGTTAGTGAATTATTTAATCAGAATTTGAACTAACTCTCATTCTTTCGGGAAACCGGGGATCGAGATTTCGTGATTCAATATGTATTGAAACATATGTTCTCAGCAAACCCCAAATCCTGAAAACTTTTTAAAGTTAATATTAACTCCTTTAGGTTTTAAGCTTATCATGATTAAAAAAAAATCTTTATAGAAAATGCGTCGGGACTCTTATAACATTTTAGGTTTTTTTCCTTTTATTATTTAAAGAATAAAGTTTTTCAGGAAATCGGTATCGGGCTTTTAGGAATGATAATGAATCTTATGCTTTATGAAAAGCCAAAACCCAATAAAGGAAAGTTTAGGTCTTAGGGATAAAAAATTTAAAATATGTTTCAACGGGGGCCTCGACCTTCGAGTAATCTTACTTGTTCTTGGATTCTTTTTGTCAGAGTGGTCAACACTGGAGTTGATAGTTGCTAGGAAACCCTTATCTGATGGTTATCATTGATCTCGAAGTGATCCTTAGATCTGACAGCTTACTTTTACTTCGAAACTTCGGCTTCGGTTAAAATTCCTTCATGCAAATTTCCTTCAATCGATATTATCTGAAGTGGTCAATGTCGGGCTGACAATGCATACGTCATTTCCACAATTGATGTTCCATGACTCTTAGTAGTCTATATGACAGTCTATATTTAATATATATCTCATGATCTAAATCATTCCCAAATATTCAACATACGGCCATGATTCTCCTCTTCTTTAGACAAGTTTCCTCTATGATCTGACGGTCATAATTTGTCCTGAAGACTACATCAACAGACATAATTCCTCCTAAAATCTTTCGATTTATACATGGATTCCAATTGAACCAAGATCGTTTATCTATGCCTTTGGTCAATGATCGACGATTGTCATATCTCCCAACTGTAACAGAGTTTCCTCACAGTTCTGAGGGTGTTCTTTAGTTTATATGTTCGGATTTTGATCCCAATAGCACTTCCTTAAGGTACTCCTTTTCTTGAGATTTCCTACATGCTCTAATATCGTGCAATCTAATACGTTTCCTCTCCTTATCTTTAGGTAGATTCCTCTGCACCTCGTGCTATGTCTTTTTGCAAATTACTATGTCATTTCTCCTGAGATTTTAGGATCTCAAAAACATATAATTATAATACCATATTGATCTTCTTGACATCAATGCCAACATAATACCATGTCCAATCATTGATCATATTTTCCTTCTTTGATATTAATGCCAACACCATAATTCAATTTTCAACATTCTCCCCCTTTGGAATTGATGGAAACAAAGTAAAACCCCTTTTCCAATCTTAACTATATTTTACTGATCATTCTCCCCCTTCGATACCAATGACAAAAGGGATGTTTCATTTTAGGGTGACACTCCCCCTGAGGTGATGCCCACCATGTCTATGAATATCTCCCCCTAGAATCGTGTTGCTACAACCAATCATGGGAAGAAGAATAACTCCCCCTATCTTATCTGCAAGATAAACAGTATGCCATCACTGCAATTTGCTTTCCCTTCAAAAACTATTTCTCAACTAGAACATAGATCAACTGCTCAAGAATAATATGTTCTTCCTAGAATGATCCTTTGGACATATGTGTTGGCCATGTACCATGACAAATATTCCTCAAAAACCATTCACATAACTTTGTTAAGAGAATACATAACCTGCACTGATCCCGGGCAGATGAAAAAACCTGCAACAAACCATGTCAGATCCTGCACAGAGTTATCCCATCAAACCATGTTGCTTTTGATGATTCTAGTTATATATTCATTCATTTTCAATCCAAGATCCTATTCATTTTTCTTGTGCTTCAGTATTCATAGGGATATCCATGGGAACAATCTTAAGTCTTCCCTAATTCCTCCTTCCTTCCTTTTGTTTATATTTATATTTTTTTTAGGAGGAGTTTCAGTAGATCATTAAAATAGCATTGGAAAAATTATGATATCATCATCACTCAACTCTTCTAGTTGGTCTACTATTGAAGATTCATCATTATCGTCACTATTTTATGTAACAAAAAATTCTCCATCTTCTCTTTTAGAATTTTCTTTTTCCATTTTTCTTTTATTGGCTAGTGGACTATACATTTGCAGAACATCATCAAAAACTACCAGTTTGTCATGTTCTTCTTTAGGAACTCTCATTTCTTGAGATTGATTCACTTTATATGCAAAATTTTGATTTTTAAATCCCTTATTAGAATCTTTACCCACCATTCTCTTGTTATTAACTTCATCAATTTCAGGTGCATCATCTTTCTTACTTTGTACTTCATATTTTCTTTTACATATCTTCGTATTTTGTTTGTTAGGATTTCCTATCTTTAAGGATTTCATTGGTAATCTACACTATCTAGTTTTATGGCCATAGTTGTTGCATTTTTGACATTCAATATTGAAGTTTTTCAAAGCAGAAAATGAGTTATAGTTTCTCTTCTCTGTACTGTACTTATTGTTCTTATATCTTTGAACATTTCTACAATTGTATTGTCCATAAGCTTTGCAGTGTACTACCTTATGTCCAAAATTATTGCAAGAGTAACAGTATCCAATAAATAGATATTTATTAGGGGGATTCCTTCTAGTGATTGTATTTTTCTTGTCATATTTTACTCTAGTAGGGAGTGTTGATTTTTGTTTATGTGGAACCGCTTTCAATGGTATCATATTTTCCTTATTGTATTATCTTCTTAAGGATCCCTTTAGATCATCTATGTAACAGATTGGTCTTTTGACAGATCCTTGTGATGTAGAAGTTAAGTCTTGGGTGTATCTCAAACCAGTCTTGTTGTTTGGTGACCTCTGACTACTGAGAATTTCATCCAAGATCTTTGAACTATTTCCAAATTTTAATCCTTTCTTTTCTTTCTCAAGTTCACTTTTTAGCAACTTAATCTTAGCTTCTAGTTTCTCACATGCTTGTTTTTTATCACTAAGTTGTTTTAAAATGACTTTTTAAATTTTATTAGCTTCCAGGAGCTCGGATTTTAAATCACTGATGATCTGCTCTGATTATTTGGTAGTTCTTAATGCATATATTTCTTTTTATTGATGTGATTCTTCAAATTCTTGAAGTTGTGCCCTAATTAGGTTGTTCTTTTTATACTTTCTTAGTTCCTCCATAGTACTAATTAGTTATGCTTCTAGGTTCACTTCTCCTTCAAACTCAGAGTTTTCTTCATCATCTACATCATTATTTTGAGTGTTCATTCCCATAAATAGAAGCTCTAAACCTTCATATTCACTCATGTCTGAAGAGTTGATGTCTTCTTTAAAGTAGATTTTTTTCTTTTTCTTATAAAATTTCTTCTTGTATTGGTTTTTCTGGTTGTGAACTTCTTCATCATTTACCTAGTGGTTGGGATAGGGACATTTTTTATCAAAGTGTCCAATTTTGCCACAGTTGAAACATTTGAAAGGTAACTTCCCTTTATATTTTCCAAATCCTTTTTGGGGTTTCATTACAAAGTTGGCCTCTTCTACATATGATATGTCTGACTGATCTTCATGAGACATATGTTCATGTTTCTTCTTTGTTTTAGATGCCTTAAAGGTTGTTTCATATTTTGATGGTTTTTCGTTTTGTGTTCTCATCTCATATGCTGTAAAAATTCCATGAAGTTGATCAATTGTGAGTTTGTCAAGTTTTGGCCTATCTTCAATTGTAGAAATCTTGGCATCATATCTCATAGGTAATAACCTTAGTGTCTTTTTCATGATAGGTTTATCTGTAAGTTCTTCTCCTGCTGCTCTGATTCAATTAACCACTTCATCTACCCTATGAAATTATTCATCAATGTTCTCTTTTTCTTTCATTTTCATATTTTCAAACTGATTTCTATAGATCTATAGTTTGGTTTCCCTGACTTTTCTATCTCCTTCATATACAACCTCCATTTTTTCCCATATTTCTTTAGCTAACTTACAATTCATAACCTACACACATATAGAATTTGTCAACCCTCCTCGAATTTCATTAACTACTCTTGAGTTTTCATTGCATATTTTATTTCTTGCATCATCTATGGGTGGAGTAGTTGGTGCAGTGTAACCATCTACAACATATTGGCATATATCAAAACTAAGATCCAACAAGAATCTTTTCATTCTTATTTTCCATAGAGAATAGCCACCTCCCTTGAACAATGGTGCTTTGTTGTTAGGCATTCCCTCTTGTTGATCCATCTTCAGGATCTACCTTCCAGTTGTTAGACTCTACTCAAGGCACCCTCTCTTATATCAATTTTTGGAATACTGAGAGGGGAGGGTGAGTTAGTAATACCCTTTTTCAACAATTAGCAATTACTTTTATATTTTTTTAATTACTACAATAGATCAACAATGGACTTATATGTAAAATCAATTATATAAATATAATTAATAGGAATTACAAGGTTTTTATGAAGAATAGTGAAGGACACCAATCCATTTTAGAGCACCAACTCTAGGAGACACAAATCCTCTTCTTCAGGGAACCAACCCTAGGAAGCACCAACTCCCTTGTATTTAGGGCACCAACCCTAGAAAGCACCAACTCCCTTGTCTTTAGGGCACCAACCCTAGGAAGCACCAAATCCCTTAAATTACACTTTACTTAGTAAAGGATATGAATCCTTTTGTGCTCCTCCCTTCCACCTCCACTTCATAAGAATCCTCAGTTCTTCTTCTTGGACTCTGCTTCTGTTTTGATGTTTTGATTCGGACTGCAAAGACTCTTCTTCTTCACTGTTCTTCCTTTCTTATACAGTCTCCCAACTGGTGTGAGATATGAAGCATTGTGTCCCTTTGTTTGGACCATCGCACCTCTTCATTTAGATTAACAATAATAACGTTTGTTTTTCTTCATTATTATTCAAACATTATCGTGAAGTATTTTCAAATTAGTGAGAGTGATTTTCATAAATCAATCACTGATATGGATCAATTTCATTTTTAACTCGATACCATCCCTCTTTATTTCATTCTCAATTTCTGTTGATCAGATCTAAGCTTTTTTATTAGCTCTCTAATGCATATAATGTATTGAGTTACTTAAGATAAATCAGGACAAAGTCCAGATCCTATCTGGTTTAACGTTCCTTCCTGAACAAGATAAATTTCTCATTATGTGTGTTAAATTTCGCACATAAACTCTTCAGGACCTCTATTCCATACGACCATAGGTGGTGACCAGGCACTAAGCCAAACGAGTGCTTAATCACTTATCAAGATCAATGGTCACATATTAATTTCACGTTGAGATGGATGATTGTCATTACTTTGTAACTTCGTCCTTCAATACTTCCAGCCTTTGCAATCATTCAACCTTTCGGAGAGAATTTCGTCAAAGTACGTATATTATATTGGATGGTCATGTTTTATCTGCACGATAAACAGTTCTTGTTCACTTTGGAACTTCAGGGTTTTGGGACTCTGGTCTTTGCAATCTTCCAACTCTTCCAGAGAAAATTCTATCAGAGTGTGTATCAGCACTTCCCTGCTTAATAACCTTCACATGTCCAGGAGCTAAGACCGTGGGCTTAGGCACAAGGGAGCTCCCACTCTTCGGGTATTCGGTTATTCATTACTCCGGGACTTCAAGCTACTCGAACTCTAAAGTAGTTCAATCCCTCCGAAATTTTACCTACCAAATAAGTCATAGAATGGTGGTGACCACTTTTTGTCGGTTGACACCTCCATTTATGTTATCCTTCCTCTATGATTGATCAACAGTCAAGAAATCTCCCAAAGTAGATCAACGATTAGCATTACTTCATGATTCTCGATTTCTCTATCCTTCCATTGTACTTGATCCAATGGATATGAATTAATCAAGATTTTGATATGGATGGACATGATTATTTCAGAGTTAATCTTGTGTGAGGGATAAATCTTCTTCCAACCTCTAAACCATAAACCTCTTGTCCACACGTCATACACACATCATTTCAAAGCTTGGAAGGGTGGTTTTCCAAACCACTTTGGTTGAATTCTGAAATATCTTATACTCATTGATCTGTATCTCGGAGCGTCAGAGTTGATTGTTGCTAGGAAACCTTGATCTGATGGCTATCATTGATCTTGAAGTGATCCTTAGATCCGATGGCTTACTTTTACTTCGGAACTTCAGCTTCAGTTAAAATTCCTTCATGAAAATTTCCTTTTGTCGATATTCTCTGAAGTGGTCAATGTCGAGTTGACCATGCGTATGTCATTTCCATGATTGATGGTACATGACTCTCAGTAGTCAATCTGACAGTCTAGATTTAATATATATCTCGTGATCTAAATCATTCCCAAATCTTCAACAGACGGCCATGATTCTCCTCTCCTTTACGCAAGTTTCCTCTATGATCTGATAGTCGAAATTTGTCCCAAAGACTAGATAAGTGGATAGAATTCCTCCTAACCTCTTTATCTTTATACTTGGATTCCAACTAAATGAAGATCGTTGATCTGTACCTTTGTTTAGTGATCGACGACTATCATATCTCCCAACTATAACAAAGTTTCCTCACAGTTCTGAGGGTGTTCTCTGGTTGATCTGTTGGGATTTGAATCCCAATAGAACTTCCTTAAAGTACTCATTTTCTTGAGCTTTCTTGTATGATCTGATCTCGTGCAATCTAATACGTTTCCTCTCTTTAGATTTACGTAGATTCCTCTGCACCTCGCGTTATGTCTTCTTCACAACTTACTACACTATTTATCCTAAGCTTTTAGCCTTTAGTATCTCAAATACATATAATGATAATACCATATTGACCTTCTTGACATCAATGCCAACATAATACCATGTCCAATCATTGATCATATTGTCCTTCTTTGACATCAATGCCAACACCATAATTCCATGTCCGACAACATATTTGCGGAAAACCATCTCAATACTTTTCATAATTCATGGATGGTAAGAAAGTTAAGTCGTCATCCCTGATTATGGGGCCTTTCCCCAAAGGAATTAAAAGATTCAAACTCGTGACCAACAACAAGCATGATAAACTCACATCTGACTCTAAACCAATTGAGCTAACCATAATGATAAAATCACTCACGTCTGACAAGTCAATAATGCTCATTCTCTCCTTTATATTCCACTTATAATTAAAGCTTAATTTGGCACATATTTTCATTTGGTTGTAAAACCATTTTACTTTGGTTTTTATTTTAACTTAATGAGGTCTTGTAAACTCTCGTTTGAGATGAAAACTTTGTTATGCATTGCTTCTATTCAATACTAGATGGTCCATGTATACATTGTGTTGGATTGAGTTTTGGTTTCTGATCCAGATTGGATCATTATATTATTTTTCATCTATATCACTACTTTTTGGGTGGAAAAATTGGAGGAAACTGCTTGCAGGTCCATTTTGGGGGTTGGTCCAAATTTGGAAATTTCGGTCCAAAAAATAGTCAAAAATATTTTTGAGCCATTTTGAGGCATCAAACGACCTTTATTTTGGCCCAAATAAATTCTACACTTCGATACCTTTGTAACGACGCAAATCACTTGTCAATCGGAGTTCGTATGATAAATTTATGCCTCTCACAAGTTGACCTACCATATTGATCACCATGGTGCGAGTGGATGCCACGTCAGCCTCCATTACTTAGACAAGTGGGGCTAGACGCATAGTGAATTTTCTAAGAACATTCTACAAGTTCCAAAACCTTATCACAATTGAAGGTTGAGGAAGTCAAAAACCTATCCCTAGATGGCTATCGGGCTATGTTAAAAACTGGGCCATTAGGAGGAGAGAGGGTTCCATTCTTTTGCAGTGTATCTTGTTCCATAGTTGAGAAAAATGTCAGAGAGTGGTATTTTATGGGAATAATAGAGGAGTAGAGATTTTGTAGTATCCATACAGGCCATAGGTCAAAGACAACTCCACAAAGAGTGCATCTTTCTTTATACTTGCATCATTTCTTTACCAAAGAAAAGAGAGAAGAGCGGTCTCACCTTCTAGTTGGGTTTTCTCCCATATTGGGTTTCCCAGGTCATATCTTGTGTTTATTTTTGGATGGTGTGAACGTGTTTCATTGTTCTCTATTTTTCTACATTTTATCTATTTTATCAGTAACTAAATATTTTGGAGATCGAAAGAAAATTAACCTTAATAGTAAAGATTTCAGTATTTTATTAGATTTGTTGTGACGAATTGTTCAAGTGGAATATCCACAACAGTTTACAGATCAATCACAATTTAACATTTAGGATTTGGATGTAATTGGAAGGAATTTAATATTTCATGATTTCTTTTTTCTTTACATTGATTCTCAATTATTTACTTTTTAGTTTTACTTTCCTCGTTTTTTAATTGTTTTTGTTCATTATTATTTTAAATTATTTTTTTTCCTCAGAAAAAAGTGTAATTTATTTCTTTGGAGAGACAAAATTACGTTTTGTAGGTGTTTCCAAGAGTACATCACACCAACTGTGTGAATTTTGGCTATATTAAAAAGGCTCTCGCCTGTCTCAAAAAAAGGGGCCCACTATAAACTCTGGCTATCATATGTAGAGGTATGATTTGCATGGCATTGTGCTTATAAAATTTCTCACCCAGAACAAGGTGGAGTACATATTGTGGAGTTATAGTCGAATATATACATGGTAAATAAAATGCTACAGCAAATACAAAAAGTTTGTAATGCTTTCATAAGTGAGTGTCCATATAAACTAATGACAATTATCATTTAGTTGTGATGTTGGAAAATTTGGCCCACACCCTGGATCTAGTAGTTACTATGTGCAGATATTGGAACTTAGGAGACCTCATATCTGATGAATAAAAATCTATTCCTCATGATTAGTGCCCAAAAAGTGTCGATCATGAAAAGAGTTGAATGCAATTCTTTGAGTCTTTTCTTTAATTCTGAAATTGTCCATGTTCTTCTATAAACGGTCAGTGATAAAATGCATTGAAATCCTATCCTTTATGCTATGTGAAGTGCCATTGTCCCAGTGTGAGTTGTAAACCATCTTTGGACAGAGAATCTTCTACCATGTTCTTGTCCCTCTATACATGGGAGATAACCAATGAATCAAATGTATCCAACAAACAAAAAATATCCTTCAGGATAGGTATAAGACATATGTTGCGACAAATTTGATGTTTTCTTTCCCAATTGATGACATTCATAAAATCATCAAATATTTGTATATAAATAATACATTGTTATCTGGCATAAATAAGTAATAGTTTCAGGCCCAATAGTTCAACATAGTTGTTTTTACCCTGACCCAACCCCATTTTTATATGAAAATAATGGTTTTTTGTAAAGTGGAGCATAGCTCCCCCCACCCCCTGCAGGTGGAGCTCTGAGAGGACCCATCAAATAAATCCAATGGTTTTGAAGTTTCTATGACCTCTAGTTTCCTTAACTACATTGCCAAAGCTTCTTTTGACTGTGGGAAGTGTGATAATATGGATATACTTTGAGCTGCAATTGCCTCTGGGATAGAGGCTTTTCCTTGAAAATTATTTCATTCCTGGCCATCCAAATGCCCTAGCTAATTAAGAGAGGAAGTGATTTTATTTCCTTGTGGCTTGGGTCTCTAATCCATGTCTTCCAAGCCAACTCCAATGACATTCCATCTCAGTCGCATCTTTGCCTGAAGTTTTTGGAGGTTTCAATCCAAATTTTTTTAGTGAAGGGACAGGAGATAAGAATATGGAGAGTAGTTTCATTACTATTTTGACAAAATGGGCATCTACCCGGTCCTTCAATATAACGCTTACTCAAATTGTGCCAAGTTGGGATTTTGTCACTTAGTGTCGCCCATAGGAAAATTTTTCCTTTTTAGGGGCATTTTAGCTTCCATAGACCCCGCCACCACCAATTGGCTTTTTACTGAAGAAGTTCCAAATTCAAGTCTATGTAGCCAAATTTTGAAGTGTATGATCCAAGAGGATCCTTTTTCCATACTATTTCATCTTCCTTGTATGATATCCTGATGTGTCCACTTCAGAGAGCTGAAATATATTTTTCCTATAAGACTTCATTATTGTCATTTAATCTCAATGATATAGCACTTCTCCAACCTTGGGTACAGAATGTGGATGAAGGGGGATAAGAAAGGTTGGAAATAAAGGTGATGTAATGCGTTTGAAGATGGATAATTAGATCATTTGGTAAAATGTGAGAGAGACCACTACTCGGCCAAGGATGTGCACCTATGCGGAAGTGATTTCCTTTGCCTAACCTCCATGTCTGGCCGTCCCCTACCATAGGAAGTGATGATATCATGGCTTTCCAAATAATCTAGCATTGTCGAGTTGTCTGTTGAGATTCAACAAGAAGATCCTAGTGAAAATTATGCACCTACACTAGGATGGAGCCTCGGGTTATTTTTAGGTGGAAGTCTATTTTTAGATGATGAGCAAACTCTATTTATAGATGATGTATATTTATAGATGGTGAGAAAATTCTATTTATAGATGTATGTCGACTATTATTATCCCTTAATAATAGTTGGACAATAAATATTAAACTATTCTCAATGAGCACTTGGAAATAGTTAACTTAAGTGGCAAAGCAGTTAGCTATAGGAAATTCGAGTTCAAAGGTTGATTGGTGGGACATGCAAGTCGAATTAGTTGTAACTGAGTGATTCGAAGTTGTAACAGAGTTGGATGTGTAGTTATGTGAGTTGTGAAGTAGTTTAACTCGGTTAAGTGAGTTACGCTCAGTTGTACTAGTTGTAATTGAACTAACACTAGTGAGAGATTAGTGAATTAATTATTAATTAATTCAAAATCAGTGATCTCACATGCAACTGATAATTTACCATTGTTAACTACATGCATGTCAGATCTAGTGGAGACCCAGTTGAGATAACAGGTGAAAGGGACAATTTGACTATCATTTGTGACATTAGTGAGTGCACTCATGCAACCACACACACATTGGATGTACCCATGAGGATTGTGTAGCCTAGGCAAGAGGAATTCATTCATTGCAGGGATTTCCATTAGCAGGGATTGCGCAGAGGAGGCAGGTTGTTTGGAGGCAGTAAATTGGCACATGCATTTGCCAATTTTTGTATGACATTGTGAGACGATTGTATGTTGTACTAACAACTCTTGGATTAGAGTTTTGTATGAGATTGTTTCATGATCCATGATATATACATAATATATGATAGTGGGGTTTTTAGCTTTATGCTTTTCTGGTAAAACGTTTGTGTTATGTGTGATTGATCTCTCTTCTTGATATTGCAATTGGATATTGTGCTTTAAATTCTGCAAGAATATTAGTGGAAGTGATTTTGTATTTAACAGTGGCATATAATTGTTAGATCGGGAGAATCCAGGCAATACATAATTTGTATTAAAATTTCTACATTGTCTTGATTGGTGAATGGATTCAATCTTCCAAGGAATCTGGGGAGATGTATTTTTGTGTGACCAATAGTGTCCATAGAGTGGTGTTTGAAATAATTTGCCAACATGTCTTTGTTTCCAAGACCTTGGAGAACAGAAAAATGTTTTTAATTCCCCAACCTCCCAAGGATTTTGGTCGTGCTATGCGATCCCATTTAGCCCAGGGTTGTGTAAATCTATCCCCTGATCCAGACTAAATAAACCGAGAACAAATCCTCCTTATCGTCTCCAATACTCCCTTTGGTATCCAAGCTAGTAACATCCAGTATATTGGAATGGCTTCCAAAACAGATTTGGTTAGTCTGAGTCGGCCTACTCTAGATAGCCACTTGAAACTCCAACCATTTAACCTTTTCTCCATTTTTTTTCTGCATCCATTTCCAATCTTATTTTTAGTAGTTGTTCGAATTCAACTGGAACCCCAGGTACTTTAAGCCTTCCAATATATCCAGTACTGAGTAAGGAAAAAATCTCCTATAGGTGGCCAATTCCTCTCTTTCCATCTCTAAAAAATTAAGGGTGGATTTTTTAGCATTGATTTGCATCCTTGTAGTTGAGTGGAAGAACGAAAGTATTTCCTCTAGGTTTATTGCATCCCCAACCCTACCACTGCAGAAAATAGGTATGTCATCCACAAACAATAGATGACTCATCCTCAATCCAAGGGCTACCTGGATTCCTTGAAATTCCCCTGATCTGACTGCATTTTCAATGGCCTTACTCAATCCCTCGGCTATCAATAGGAAAATAAGTGGGGACATAGGACATCATTGGCGAAGACCCCTTTTAGAGATGAAGAAAGGAGATGTTGCCCCATTAATAAGAACTGCAACAAATATCAATTTTGTACAAGCCATCACCCACTTTAAGAACAAGACCTTGAATCTTAGGTGGGTGAGTAAGAGCCTGATATATGACCAATCCACCCGATCATAAGCCTTTGATAGATCAATCTTTAGAATAGCCCCCTTTGCTCTTGTTGTCTTCAGTCTATGCAAGTCTTCCTGGGCTACCCCTATTGATTCATGAATCTGGCATCCTTCTAGGAAACCAAAGTGTTCTTTGGAAATGGCTTCTAAAAGTATTGGCTTTAATAGTCGAGCTATGATCTTGGCAATAATTTTGTAAATACAATTGCAGAGTGATATTGGCCTGAAATCATCAAAGGACTTTGGGTTATCCACCTTAGGAATTAGAGATATAAAGTTTGAGATGAAAGGGCTGTGAATTCTTCCATTGGTTCTGGATTCCTCAATTACTTTAAGTAAATATCCTCCTATAAGTTCAAAAAAACCTATAGAATTCAATTGTCCATCTGTCTGGGCCTAGACTTTTATCCTTCTAAAAGCTATGAAGTTTTTATTTCAGTTATTCTTCAGTGGCTTCCACGTAGAGTTCTCGGTTCCCTTCTTCATCCACAAAGATAGGAAAGTATAGTACCAATCTTATTGTGTCTGCTATGTTCACATGTATGTCCGCTTTGAATAAGGACTGGAAGTGGTTTTTACCCATGTCCGCAAGCCCTTCGAAAGAAGTGATTGAGTTTCCCTCCTGATCCTTTAGACTCAAGATTGTGTTGGCTTCTTTCCACCCCTTTGCATATGCTTGAAAAAAATTTGTATTCTCATCATCGTTCTCAAGCCAAATTGCTCTTTTTTTATCCTCTGTGTTGCCTCTTGATCTACCAACAGTTGTCTATGCCTTGCCTCGAGCCTTTTCAAATTATCTCTGGAAGAGTCTGAGATGAATCTAGAATCAAAATATTTATAGATCAATTCCAATTGAACCTCAATATTTTGGAGTTCCTTCTCCTCTTCTCTTATTTTTGAATTTTCCCACAAGATGGCCAACTTTTTTATTCTTCTAATATTTGTCGCAAATTGGACAACAACCAAGATACCCTTTGAATCCCTTAATCCAATCCACTTAGTCTTGACCATCTTCTGAAAACCCTCATCCAATAACCAGGAGGATTTAAATTTGAAAGGTGAGGCACGATTTTTGCGACCACCTTCAAGTTTAAATCAAACTAGAGAGTGGTATGATTCTCCTCCACTCCCAATCCATTGACGAAATTGAAAAGGAAGCATTGCCAAAAATTCTGAAATCAAGAAGTGGTCTAGCCTTTTGGCCACTCGAGCCTCCCCTACTCTCATATTCCTCCAAGTCAATAGTAGCTTTAGGGGAACTATATCAATGAGTCTTTTGGAGGATAAGAGATTGTTGAAGAAATATTCTTGACTATTAGGGTGGGTTGGGGGGCACCAACTTTTAGCTTCCCCTAGGGACAAATTGAAATCACCTCCAATAATTGGATTATCATCCTTCAATAAATTTTTACCCAACATGGATTCCCAAAAGGAGATACGATCTGAATGAGGTCCATATACATTGAACATTCTGACCTCCAACCCAACTCCTTCTATTAGAAAGTCTCACCCCCAAGCAAGAATCCAAAGCCCATGAGTTCAAGAGATTAATACTCCTAGATCCAGCCGAACACAAGACCACCTGATCTACATCGGGCATCCATCCCTAGAAAATTCCAACCCAGGAGAAGCAAAGTTAGTAATGAGGTGGTCGTGATTTCATCTGCCATGGTTTCTTGTAAAAGTATTACATCAGACTAGTGTAAAGTTACCAGCCACTTCAAAGAAGATTTGTTTTGTGGGCTCCACAAACCCCTATAATTGAAGGTGAGAATTTTCATGGGGGCACCCCTGCTAGGGATTTTGCTGCTCTAAGTGCCCTTAGAAGAGACTGTTGTCGTCCAGAAGCAATATTGACCAACTTTCTTCCACGAACCTTTTTAGTCTTAAGAATATTTGTATTAAGGCCCCGGCCTCTATTATCTGCTAAGGGAATTCATATCGATCTATTACGAAGTTGGAACTGAATATTCGAGTCCTCGGAGCCATCACAAGAGTATTCCTCCGATGTCCAAGAAGTTGGGGAAACAGGAGGTGAATCCGGTCGGAGAGTGAAATCGGCCAAAGATGGATAAGGGGGAAGTGGGAAAATATAGAGAGGTTGAATTGCACGAGAATTTGGGAAGGGGAGATCCCAAAGTGAGTGGTTATAGTCCATCGTAATAAAATTAAAAGGATTTCTCAACCCATTAACTAGACGAGAAATAGAAAGGTGCATACCAAATAGATTGTCGATCAATTATTGAGAGGATGTTTTCAGGTTGAATGTTGTGCTCACCATATCCCCTGAGTCAGAGACCAAATCAAATTCATCCCCCTCCGAAACAGTCAACCTGTCAACCATTAAGTTCGGGGACTCTATCAGATCACAAGTTGGGGTACCCCCCGAAGACGACACCAAGGAGGGGGAGTTGGTTCCAACTTCCTTTTGTCACCCCTAATCAATCTTGTTCACCAGAATGGGTCGACCGTTATAGATTCCTCATGAGGTATTCCGACAGTCTTTAAAAACATGCACATATTCATGGAATCTCCTACACCCAAAAGGTACCCCTTCATATTCTAGAATTTGGACCCTAGTCCTTCCCAAGTCCATTAAATTGAGGAATTCATGTAGCCCTTCCCAAATATTCAATGAGACCAGAATTCTTGCCACCAACATCTCTCCTGAATTTATGAATCCCATATCATCATCCATATACTCCCCGAGAAAATTCCCAATAACTTGGAAGCAATTTTTGTTCCATAGATGAGGAGGGAGGCCCGACAGTCTCCCCCAGGTTGGGATGGAATCCAGACGCTCACAAGCTGCATCAAAAGTGGGATTCCACAACTTCAATAGGACCGGAGAGGAATCGATAGAACAACTTTTTTGAAGTGCGGCCTTCGCTTGGGAAGACTCCATGAAAATGATCATAAACCATCTCGTGGAGAGATGACTAATCCTAGGCTTTGGGTTGTAGGTCGCACCCTAGTTTGTCTCAGCCCATATCTTCAAAGTCTTCTCGCTGAAATGTAATCCATATGCTTTCCCTACTACAGTTTTATCATCCATCGCCACCACCCCGACCAAAGTTAGGTCTTCTCCTAGATTGAAGTTAGGGTCTGCCTTTGAAGAGCCTATACACTTACTCTTTTTCCTCTGTCTATTCCCAGTCACATCTGTCGCACCCTGATTGAGAGCTAAGTGTGTATTACTTACATGTTACCCATTGTAAACAGAATCCCACCCATTGAGATTTGTGTGGTGAAGTTTAGAGGTAATAAGCCCTTCCACCAGCCTCCTTGACGCCTAATCTGGGAGGAAATCTTGTTCCAAATAAGGGTATAAATATTTCGGATGTGGACCTTGGTCCAAAGATTGCCAGTTCTCAAACCCTAAGTTCAAACTCTCAAATGCCACTTCCGGTGCGAGTTTGGGTAATCCCATCATCTCTCCCTAAAAAATGCATGATGGCGAAGGCACAGTCGGATCAGGAAATGACCAAGAAATGTTTGTCGAGGACAACTGCGAGAAAAAACTATTATGAAAAGGAGAGTACATGCCCCTGAGATCTAGAGGAGGGGAAATGGATCTTGGAACAGGGAGAAGTGATTTTCCATTGTTTGAGGTGTCCCCGAACATCACTATCTCGCTCATCCTGGCCACCCCTCCCAACCATGAGAGTGTTCATGACGATACCCATGAGAGAACACTTGAGACTCCGGAAAACTGAGATAAAAAATCTCACCGCGTATTGGATGGTTATGCTTCCGCCAGTTGTGCCAGATCGAGGTATATGGGGCTGCCAGCTATCCCCATCCATGGTAACAACTCACCCGGGTCTGGTGAGTAGTCAACTTCGTAATCACATGTGGCTATTAGCACTACTCTTTCCTCTGAAAATTGATCTTCAAAACCTCTGCTAAGACCCACATAATCTTCTACCTAGCTGACAAACACTACATGCAAAGGTAAACCTACGATTGTCAAAAAAAAAGAGGGAGGGGGGGTCTATTGTGGAAAAGGCCTAATGTCAAGGGCCTGAGGCCATAACCCAGAACTCATATGACCTCAGTTGTGGGCTGCAAATCCATCTTTGATGAACCCTTAGTCCTTATTATTTTAAATTATTAAAAGAAAAAAACAAAATATTTAATTAAAAAACAAAATAACATTTAATAAAAAAAATCCTTTTTACTTGCCATTTTGAGATTATATTTAATTTTTTATATAAGTGCAAAAAATTGAAGGAACCTAAATATTTTCTATATTGTATAAACTTTTGGATTATTCATATCTTTGCATATCCAGTGATCAAGGTTCTAAAGTGGCTATTCTTGTTTTATTTTACATATAAATGATTGAAAGAGTTGTATTCTCAAAATGCATTAATCATAAATTGGGACATGTTAACATTGTACAAATGGACATATGACCTAATGATTGAAAGGGTTTTATTCTCAAAGTGCATTAATCACAGATTGGTCATAGATTGGAACATGTTAGTATTGTATATTCCGAGAAACAAAAGGGGCATTTTTATGTCGGACCAATTTCATCATAGCTAAAAGCATTTTATTTATTTTTTAATATTTTTAAGGTTAAACATCACACTTCACATAATATAGAAAACATATCAACCTTGAAAGTGAGCTAAAAGCATTTTTTTTTCAATCCTTAAAAGTTAAACATCACACTTTACATAATATAAAAAACATATCAACATTGAAAGTTGAAAGTGGTTGAAAATTTTTGAAATTGCATAAGTTTAAGGGCAAAAATAATCATCTATGCATTGAGCATTATTGTCATGCAATCAAATCAAAGGTTGGAAAGGAACTAATCTCCACCAGTCATAGGGTTTGTTCCATTCATATCATGAAAATACATGTAACCAAAAGCAAAGCACTCAAGCATACTTTCACCTCTTTTAGGTTAGGTTCATATCTTATTATTTCACGTCATGTCAAAGAATAATTTACATCCCACGTCATGTCAAAGAATAAGATACATCCCACGTCATGTTTAGGGACAATGTTCATGCTTCTTACTAGTTCTAAGTATGGTATGTTATGCATCAAATGAAAGAACATTTAAAAGTTCTTAGGTTAGGCACACTTTATTCAAATTTATTAGGATTTATTAAACATAATAAATCACATAAAAAAAATATTTCACTTATGCACATTCATTTTTAAAGTCATCAAATAAGATTTTTTCCTTTTTAATAGCAAGATTTCACTTATGCACATTCATTTTTAAGTCATCAAATAAGATTTGTTTCCTTTTAAAGGCAAGCAAATTCATTTATTCTTGAGCACGTGCTTTCAAATATCAACATGGCAACAAATCACATAAACAATATTTCATTTATGCACATTCATTTTTAAGTCATCAAATAAGACGTTTCCCTTTTTAAAGGCAATCAAATTCATTCATTGTTAAGCAGGTGCTTTCAAATATCAACATGGTAATGAGTTTATTATGATTCAAATAAGGAATTGGATAAACGTTCTATCTTTTGGGTTTTTTTGTCAGAATTTGATAATGTAAATTTGGATAAAATCACTACTTTTTGTTGTTTAAATTGTATTTTTGAATGCATAAATGAATTCAGCATGCTGAAATTTTTTTAAATTTTGGTATGCTTGTTTAACCATAGACAATGTCACATCATTGTCACCCAACTATAGGCATTCACATATGCCACCCCTGAGCACACTAACCTTTTCTTAGAATAATTCTGGCAAACCTACTCTAGAACCAACAGATAAACCCTAGTTTCTAACTGCAACAAAAACTCAAGACAAGTAGAGCGCTCTTTCTCCTAGGGTAGTGCACAAGAGAGAGAGTCTCTATATCCACAAAACAAGTACCATACACAACTGCAACAGCTGCAACTGTACTACTCTCTCAAACTTGTGTCATAGTTAGCAAGAACATCACCAAGAGTATCACCAAGAATATCACCAAGAGAATCACCAAGAATATCACCAAGAGAATCACTTGATAGCATTAGAGAGAGACCAAGACCCAAGAGATGACCATACGCCCTTATTCCTCCTTGCAATTGCAACTCTCCACAAGACTTGCGCTCTGACTGGGTGTACAAATGAGATAAAACCTCCTCTATTTATATTAATATGTCCAATGACTTTTCTCGTTGGGCTGACCTGACTTTCTGGTAATTATATTTTTTGTTTATATTTTTTCTTGTGGAGATGACTTGTATTTATGGAATATAATATTCTACTATTATTTATTCTACTAGGTCGACTTGTATTTATGGAAGATAATATTCTAATATTATTTATTCTGTTAGGTCGACTTGCCTTCTAGGGTTTCCACACATCTGTTTAATGGTTCACTTGCTTCCAGAATATTCTATTCTAAGTCATAGATTACACATGGAGGTTAATGCCTCCCACATTTACCAAAACATCAACACTCCCTCTTAGCTAGGGAGGTATTAAATAAGATGTTCTTTATGTATTGGTCTCAAACAAATCCATCCATCTCGCATGGCATGGGAAAGACTCACATGGTCTTGCA
>JZKD02S0265953.1:0-20702 GCA_000966675.3 Picea glauca | reverse complement strand
TACAAACTTGTGAGATGTGGATCATTTCATCTATGTGAGTCTTTCTCTTAGCTTACAAACCTGAGAGAAATCCCCTAAGAAGGGTATGTGGTTCCTGCCTGAGACAGAGATGGAACATAGAGATGACCTCCTCCATTCAGAGAGTTGAGAAGAACTCCAAATGATTATCCAATGGGAAAGACGATCTGTTGAGTTAGACATGCATGTGGTTGAGCACAAGGTGAACGTGTGAAATCCCAAAGTTTTGGGTGCATCATCATGTGAATAGAAATGAAGATGATGTATTAGCCTCCTCTGAGTAGCAGAGTTGATGAGAAAACTCCAGATGATTCTCATGTGTGAGGAAGTGGGAAAGAAGATTTGTAGAGTGGACCTTCCTGTGGAGAAGCACAAATGAACATGTGAAGATATGGTTCTTCTATGTAATGAAGTGAGATAGAGATATGAAATCCCTATGGATGTTCCCTTAGTGGATGATCACTAGTGGGTGTACCAAATACCTTTCTATATGTTTTTCAAGAGTCAGACCTTCTTGTAACCCTAATTGTTATGTAAAGGGTACAAGTTGACCCCACCTTAATGTGATTAGTAATAAATGTAAAAGATAATTAATCTAGTTAATATTAACTATAATGTGACTTAGAGAGGTCGGCCCTATTGTGCCAATAGACATTTTTGTTCATAGGACAAGTCTAATATAAGTAAAGGAATATTCCCCATTGTGGAATCATATCCTATACACAAGTTTTGAAATTTCAGCAAGTACCTTCTCTTGGGAAAAGTGCGCACCTCTCTTGGGCGCTAGTATTATAGGGTTTGAACACCATCTTGTGTGCTAATTCTTATTGGCGGTGAAGGTATTTCTCTTGAATAATATAGAAAAGGATTTCGTTGGGTTTTCTTCCCTTGTTGAGAAGGGTCTCCCATGATACTTCTTGTGTTCTTGTGCATGGTGTTTCTTCTTGTGATCTTGGTTGTTGCAACATTCTTGTTTATGGTTAAGACAAATGAAAATTGAAATGAAATACATTATTAACATATATTATTGAAAAATACACATGGTATCAGAGCATAGGTCTTGAATATCCCATTGCATAAGCATTTTCCAGCCTTTCTCTCACACATCTACAGAAACCGTATGACCCTCATAGTGTTTCCAGAAATTTTGTATGGCCTCCTCTTATAAGATTTTTTAGAACTCAAAACTTGGACGTTGGGGATAAAAATTAAATATGAGGGTACTTCCTCCTTCATTTCACCTCCAACAAGTCTCATATTACATTTCCGAGCATTTTGATTCTTTGGCTATAAGGGCTTCTAGGGTTTCGCCAAAATTCTGCAGAAAATTTTGAATTGTCTTTCTCCAAAATTCTTGAAGAAGCTCCTAATATTACCATGTATATCATAATTATCAAGGGTTATTGTTGGCAGTCATAAGACCAACAAAAACTAAAAGTTCTAGCCAAGCCTAGCCATTAGGTTTTCTAGACTAGTTGACAAGGGTTTGTGAAGATGAGAAAAATCATGATGGGAAGAAAGATCAGTTTCATTAAGACGAAACCTTAAATAAATGAAGACATACACATCTAAACACTCTCAGGTATGGTTCCTATAAATGAAAATAATTAGATAATTGGCAGTGGTTCCTCTAGGCACATGACTAGTCTTAAAATTCATCTAACACATTTCGTTGAAAAAGAGACACATCTACATGTTGTTCCTAGAGATGATGCCAGATATAATGTGAGAGGAGTTGGAACTTATACTTTACAACTAGATTCAAATATGCATCTTAAACTAGAATAGGTATTATATTTACCCATAATGAAGAGAAACCTTGTCTCTATTTTGGCCTTGGAAGACAAAGGTTACAAAATTACTTTCTCATAAGAAAGAGTTATTGCATGGCACAAATACTCTCATATAATCTCCTCCAAAGAAATTGGTGTCCGATAAAACAACTTCTACAAGTTGACCATCAAACCAGTTCAAGCCTTATTACATGACACTATCATCTTGAGTGATTTATGGAATAAAATACTTGTTCACATTCATTATAGAGTTCTTCTATCTCTAGGGAAAATGGTAACGGGTCCACTAGAGATACAGATTCAGCATAAAGGTGTTTGCAAAGGTTGTTACCTTGGAAAAAATGTTAAAGGATCCTTTCCTAGTAGTGAAAACAGATCCAAGGAAATATTAAACATGATACATTCAGAGGTATGTGGGCCAATGACTATTGCATCCTTAAATGGGTACTTATACTATGTACTCTTCATAGATGATCACTCCAGGAAAACATGGATTTACTTTCTGAAGAACAAGGATGGAATCCTTGCCAAGTTTCAAGAATKCAAAGCTTAGGTYGAAAACCTGACCGGAAGAAAAATAAAAATATTAAGATCAGACAATGGATGAGAATACACCTCAAAATAATTTAACAGTTTTTSTATTGAAGCAGGAATCAAGAGGGAGTTCACAGTTCCTTACAAACCTCAACAAAATGGGGTTGTTTAAAGGAAAAAAAGAACTATCATTGAGGAAACTAAAGCAATGATACATGATMAAAGTCTACCTATGACTCTATGGGCAGAAGCATGTATGACAACAATATATGTTCAAAACCATAGTCTCATCAGATCTTGAATAACATTACTCCAGAAGAAGCATTCACCAAAGTGAAGCCTGAGATCGAACACTTCAGAATATTTGGATGCCCAATGTACCTTCATGTACCCAAAGAAAAGATATCCAAACTAGAACCTTTTGGAAGAAAGGGTACATTTGTAGGATATAGTGAATCCTCAAAAGCATATCGAATCTACATCCCAGATTAAAGACAAATTGAAGTAAGAAGAGATGTTACTTTTGAAGAAGAATTAGGATTCCATAAAACCAGATAAGCTCAGATGGAAATTGATAGTGAAACAATACCTCCTCCCCCTTTACCAGTTCAGAGGGAGACAAATATTATTCCAAATGAGCCAACAACTCTAGTTGATCCAGTTGCTCTAGCAGATTCATTTTCCCCAAAAAACATACCTAGAGACATCACATTTGGACATAAAATACGTGCTTGGGATCGACAAACTTTAGTAGAAGAAGAAGGGCATAAAGCCCCACAAGGAGCAACCAGGGAAAGAAAGAGACCAAAAATATTCTCAAGCTACCTTTCATCCATGACCCACATTATTGACTCAGATCCAACTTGTCATGGAGAAGCCTCAAGTGAACAAGTATGGAAAGATTCCATGACTAAAGAATACCAATCTACATTAAAAACTAATGTATGGGATTTTGTTCCAATACCAGAGGGAAAGTCTGTAGTGACTTCCAAATGGATTTGCAAAATCAAACATGTTGTTGATGGAAGCATTTAAAAATACAAAGAAATATTTGTGGTTAGAGGGTTTTCACAAATAGAGGGAGTCGACTCTGACGATACTTTTGCACTTGTAGCTAGACATACCTCCATCCGATTGATCATTGCACTAGCTACTTCCATGGGTTGGAATCTACATCAGATGGATGTAAAGACAACTTTTCTCAATTGTGAAATTGAGGAAGAAGTTTATATTGAGAAGCCATAAGTTTCTTTATACACAACGAAAAATATCATGTATGCAGGTTGAAGAAATCCCTATATGGACTAAAATAAGCACCACGTGCTTGGTACAAGAAAATGGATGGATTTCTAATAAGTTTGGGCTTCAAAAAAAGTGCAGCTGATCCAAACTTGTATTATCACATTGATGGCAATGAGTGTTTGATTTTGGTCTTATACATGGATGATCTTTTCCTCATCGGTTCAGAGAGACTCGTTGTTGAATGCAAGCATGCATTAACTTCCAAATTTGAAATGAAGGATTTGTGCCTAATGCATTATTTCTTGGGACTAGAAGTATGGAAGAAAACATATGACATTTTCCTAAGTCAAGGGAAATATACTATGGAGATACTGAAAAAGTTCAACATGACAAAATGCAAATCCATGCCTACTCCAATGGTAATAGATTTAAAGAAAATGAGTGACACTAATTCATGAGATGTAGATCCACATTTATACCGACAGTTGATTGGATCTTTGATGTATCTGGTTAAAACCATACTAGACATTTGTTATGCAGTGAATGTGCTTAGCTAGTTAATGAGCGAACCAAAACATACACACTGGATAGTTGCAAAACATGTACTGAGATACTTACAAGGCACAATTGGTTATGGCCTGAGATATGCAGCCAATGTGGAATTAATATTGCAAGGATATGCCGATGCATATTGGGCAGGAAGTACAGTAGACATAAAGAGCACTTCAAGTTGCTTCTTGACCTTAGGATCAACCATGGTTTCCTAGTGTAGTAGAAAACAAAGCTTCGTGGCTTTAATCATATCAGAGGCAAAGTACATTGCACTGAGTGTGGCAGTTCATGAAGCTGTAAAGATTCACAAAATTTTGACTAACTTTTTCGATCATGAGATGGATCCAACTACTACTCATTGTGACAACCAAAGATGTGTAAATCTCTTTGAGAACCCAATGTTTTACGAAAAATTGAAACACATTGAAATCAAATATCACTATATCAGATACATGGTGCAGAGAAAGAAAATACACATGCAGTATCTTTCTACTCATGAACAAATTGCAGATATATTTACTAAACCACTTGCCAAGACAAAGTTCAAGTATTTTCGTGAGAGACTTGGCCTCATGGAAAATGCCTCCCTAGCTGAGAGGGAGTGTTGATGATTGCAGCTATGTGAGACATTATCCATATTACAAACATGTGATATGTGGATCATTGCAGCTATGTGAGTCTTTCTATTAGATTACAAGCCTAAGAGAAATACCCTAAGAAGGGTATGTGGTTCCTGCTTGAGACAGAGCTAGAATGTAGATATGACCTCCTCCATTTAGAGAGTTGATAAGAACTCTAGATGATTATCCATTGGGAAAGGTGATCTGTTGAATTAGACGCGCTTGTGGCTGAGCATAAGGTCAAGGTGTGAAATCCCAAAGTGTTGGGTGCATTTTCACATGAACATAAATTAAGATGATGTATTAGCCTCCTCTGAGAAGCAGAGTTGATGAGGAAAATCCAGATGATTCTCATGTGTGAGGCAGTGGGAAAGTAAATCTATAGAGTGGACATTCCTGTGGAAGAGCACAGGTGAACGTGCGAAGATCTGGTTCTTCTATGTAATGCAATGAGCCAGAGATATGACATCCCTATGGATGTTCCCCTAGTGGATGAGCACTAGTGGGTGTACTAGATCCCTTACTTTATATTGTTCAAGAGTCAGACCTACTTGTAACCCTAATTGTTATGTAAAGGGTACAGGTCCGCCCCATTGTCATTACTAATAAATTTAAAAGATAACTAATCTAGTTAATATTAATTATAATGTGACTTAGAGAGGTCGGCCTTGGTGTGCCAATAGACACTTATGTTGATAGGACAAGTCTAATATAAGTAAAGGAATATTCCCCATTGTGGAATCATATCCTACACACAAGTTTGGAAATTCTAGCAAGTACCCGCTCTTGGGAAAATTGTGCCCCTCTCTTGGGCGCTAGTCTTCTATGGTTTGAGCACCCTCTTGTGTGCTAAGTATTATTGGTGGTGAAGGTATTTCTATTGAAGAATATAGAAAAGGATTTGGCTGGGTTTTCTTCCTTTGTTGAGAAGGGTTTCCCATGATACTTATTGTGTTCTTGTGCATGGTGTTTATTCTTGTGATCTTAGTTGCTGCAACATTCTTATGTATGGTTAAGACAAATTCAAATTGAAATGAACTACATGCTTAACCTATCTTATTGAAAAATCAACACCTCCCACACTTCCTATCTCTCTCTCTCCTCCCAACCCTCTATCACTCTTCCCCTCTCCCTTCCTTCCTCCCTCAACCCCCCTGTGTGTGTGTCCCTTATATCTTTGTATTCCTCCCTCTCTTTATCTCTCTCTCTCACTCCCTCAATCACTCCCCCCATGAATATCTCTCCCTCCATTGCTTCCCCTCTACTCTCTCCCCCCACAAATATACCTATCTCTCTCCTGTCCTTTCTCCTCTCCCACCACCCTCTCTCCTCACACCCCTCTCTCTTTCCCTTCAAACCCACCTCTATCTCTCCCCCTCTCCCTTTCTCCCTCCCTTTGTCTCTCCACTCCCCCCCTCTCCCCTATATCTCTATATTTCCCCATATATTTATCTCTCTCTCGTACTTGTTGATGGGTCTTAAATACCTTGACTAAATAGTAGGAACCAAACCTACCAGCGAGGCCCAATTAGACTCTGCAACGTTTAAAAATGGAATGTTTCTCTAGATCTTGTGATCCGGCCAATTTATCAATGAGTTTTGTGTTTTCTTGTGAAATCTCTTCCTTTAGTTAGGATTTTTTTCTTCTGTATTTTCTCTTGGGTGGGGCTGATATGAGAGATGCAAGCTAGTATAAACCAACTTGATGAACAACAAGATTAAGTTTTAACTACTAGGGAAGAGGCTGAGTTTGGGATAAACTGTTGCTCAACATCCAGACAATTACTCTATACCATAGGCCTAGTACTAATACATTAACCATGTGAGCATCCAATTATTGTTCTAGAAATTAACTATCAGAAAGAAAGCACATATGTAATAATATCACGACAAGCAAAATAATTCATCTACCATAACCATTCATAACATAATAACACAACAATTTATCTTCATCATTAAAGAAAAGAACATCAAAACATTGCACCAAATAACTTGACAACATAATCAATTTCTCTTACTCGTTACTGCATCATTCATGAAACACGATAAGAAGTAGTTCTTCTCCAAGTCCAATCACATGCATTTGATGAAAATAGCTTGTCTTTGGTCCAAAAGGATTTCTCAATTCATAATTGTCTCAAAATAATTCTTAACAACCCAAAAAATAAGAGTGCTTACAATGACCATCGACCTCTTACTAATTAGATGGTGTCTTTATTTATAATATAAAGTGTTAACTGAAACTAACGGCTAAGTGCAATTTAAACAAACCAAAAATCACCATGTGGCATTATCTTCTAACAACTTCTTTAACAGTCGTCCCAAGATACTTCTTGGAAAGGGTGACATCTCTCTTATTCAGTCCAGCTGACAAACAATTATTCACAAGGTTGGGCCCATGGAAATTTGTGTTGTTCCATCAGGGTCGCATATATTCCCCCGATATCTACTGCATGCGCCCAGTACTTTACTAAACTCGAGTTCAACTGCTATAGCATGGTTCAGGATCTGATCAGATGTTTTGTGAATTATTTCACTTGCCCTAGCCTTGCATTAGTTATCTTTGGGAACTCTTTGGTCCATGGTGAATCTTGTTCAGCATGCATCTTGACCACATTGCTCAGGTTGATGAAATTATTGGGGGTGCCAAACTCAGGGAAATTGGCATCCTTCATTGCTCTGTCGATTCTGCTTTGGTGTTTCTTTTAGGTTCCTCGGCGAGATCAAGGAGAAATCTTTGTTTGGTAATTCAGGAATCATTCCTGCGATCGGGGTTGATATAGTTTAGTGATCAAGAAATATGATATAAGGTACCAACAAACATAATAGACCGATGCATACCTGTGGAGCTCATTAGTCTTGATCGTTTAATACTTACGCGATCCTAGTTTCTCCTTTGAATGACCTAAGATGTCTTTATTGATATTGCCTCTCCTCTTCAGTTTAAATGGGTCACGTCAATGCACCATAGCGTGGAAAATCAAGTACGGTGGATATGAGCGTCAGAACCATCATAGTAGTCACTCGACCTTTGGGGTCGGGAAAAGATGCCAGAGTTGAGTGTGTGCATGTGTGCTCCCAGTAGGTCAGATACTGTAGTAAGGAAGTCATTAAATTCCTCCAGAATCCATATCATTAAGTGTGTCAACTATCATTCGTCAAGAATGGAAGATGGGGAGTTTGAAGAGATTGGAATGATCACACTGCACATCCCCTGCAACTCCAATTGACAGTGTTTTATGCGTTCTGGATTACATCCGACGAGCAGTTGCGGTGCATTAAGTCTTCAATACATCTTGTTGCGAGGTGAAACTGTTCTTTTGGCATGCTATAGTTCTCTCCTTTGTTTCTCTATAAATTCTAGGACTTCTGTGGGGAATTCTATGCATAAGTCGAATTTATACCTTTGTAAGGATGGTCTTTCAAGTTTATTTAGGAGAAACTCATTGTAGTGGTCCTTTGTCATCTATAGACATCCAAGACACTACATTGTTTCACTATGGGATCCCCTTTGAACAAGGTATGGGTTTTGCGATGTTTTTAGAGTGCCCAATCTGAGCCCCAACGTATATGAGACTCTTTCTTATTGGCTTCCAGTGTCCTTCAAGCTTTGATAGGAGGTACATGCCTTTGAT
This sequence comes from Picea glauca, assembly GCA_000966675.3. Lineage (NCBI taxonomy): Eukaryota > Viridiplantae > Streptophyta > Pinopsida > Pinales > Pinaceae > Picea > Picea glauca. Next base: position 12,308 of record JZKD02S0265953.1, on the reverse strand, counting down.
TAGAGAGGGTGTCAATGCCTCTAGTGGAAGTTGGGTTGGAGAGAAGTACACCTGAGAGAGGTATGTTGGGGGTTGTGCCTCCATAGGAGCGGGCACCACAGAGAAGGGGGAGACCTAGGAAAGATACAGGAAAAGGGGAGGAAGACCGACTCCCGGCTAAGCTGAGTGTACATCCCACCGTTGAGGGGTCTACAACACTTATTAACTAGCTGGAGCCTGTGGGGACTACCAGTAAAGGAATTGGGGTATGAAAGGGAAGGGGAAAAGAACCCAATTCTCTTGTTAAGAGTTCCATACAACAATTAGAGCAGGCCCAACTTTCCATAGCTAAACTCTACCAGAAAATATAAAGTTGCGAAGGCAGTTGGTGGTGAAGAAACAATAGGTGTCAGCATCTTAGGGTCGTGGTGGAAACACAGTTTGGCTCCAAAAAAAACTTCGAGAAGCTCAAGATACCATTTTGCAGTTTCACGAGGCACAAAGGATGAAAGTAAAAGAGGAAAAAAAAACGTTACAGGGTGCAAGAAGTAGTCCAGGAGAGGGTCCGCACATAGGAGATGCATAATGGGTGGGCCCTTGCTTTGCGTTCCTTGAAGTGGTGCTTAACATTTCTTCTCTTTTGTCGTAATGGTTTTATACTCTCACTGTGATTGGGCTAGTCAATAAATATGCCGACAGTATCTATTTGTATGTGGCCCAAGTTCGGTAGGAAATTTTAATTATATGAAAAAATTGAAGCATCTTGAATGTGTCCCTTTCCCTTTTGGATGTAAATTAACTGTGTTCTTTTATCTGAGTTTTCATGCAAATTATGGGATTTTATAATTGTTATTATTGCATTTTAAATTTATTGATATGTTCCCTTTAAAACTTCTGATATCGATTGATGTTGGCATGGCATTATTAACCCAGGGTTATTTAAAGTATTTGAACATAAAATTTAGCATTCGGGTGGTGGGTAAGGATTGCACTTGGGGAATTTACTTACATAGAAATAACTAAAGGAAATAGATATTGTGACTACCTATACTTGGGTGATGTCGGGGATCGGAATTTTAAAATGTAAAATTAATGTGTATTTTATTTTGTAACTCCCCGATGCCCAAATTGCGTCGGGTGTCGACGGTTATTGATACTTCTCCTCTCCTTGTGCGAATCTTATGTTTTCATTTTACTGTCGAAGTTGAACGGATCGGTCTTCGGTGATACCCCTACCAAATTTCATTCGCAAAAAATAAAAAATTTCGTATGTCGATGCCGATGAATATCGGTGCTTGGCTATTTTAAACTTCTCAAATGATCTTTGTCACCTTTAATATTTACCGATGTCAAACTCCCTAAGTCTGTTGGGGAAATATTTAGTTTGTCGATTCCTTAAGTGGTTGTTAAGTACCTTTTAATTGTTAAGATGATTCTTTGTTGTATGTTCAAGAAAGTTTTTTTTTTTTTTTAAATTCAAACATGAAACATAAAAGATAAGCACATGCATTAGTTTCATACTGAAGGCAAAACAGACAATGCAAAGGATCAAGTGGTACATAAAAAGTAAAAAATGGACATAGAGTTTTAGCGTGTGTTGGGTTCTCAAGAAATGGTGATTCACTGGGCGAAAGAAAAATCTTTGTTCCTCCTCCAAGGCGTGGTTGATACATAAATTGATGGGGAATCTCAGCTAGTATTAAATAGGAACCTCTTAACCTTTGCATCTGACGTCCTTCAATTGATGCTTCCAGGTCTTCCTGTGGGGTTTTAAACTCCTTCTTCCTTCCTTTCTTTTGACCCTAACTTATGCCCCCTTTTTAAAAAGTTTAGAAAAGTATTCATGGGCATGAAGCCTTTAATTACCTCTACTCATTGGCTTTGGTGTTGCTTCACTTCCAACAAGAATCCATAGCCCCGACATCACAGACCTTTCTCCGCTACCAGGGAGCATCCATAGCCCTGTTGGAGATATCTGCATACCCTCTCCCACTATTCACTCTTTTGACAATATCAATTTCAACATGATGCATTGAGTGAGTAGGAGAGAAGGATTTTTGTTTATTTGCTAGGAGAGAGAGTTAAGGTGGATACTTCGCTAGCTCTGTCTTCTGGGTTTATGTAGTCCTTTCCAAATTTCCTTATTTCCCTTGAGGCCTAACCATACCACAAAGTAGACATCTCTGACATTTATCCAAATCTACTCATTTTCTCCAGTTGGATAGAGGATTCCTCTAAGTAACCGCAATTTTTCCAGTGCTTCTAGTGTTTGTGAGTGAGCCATGAGTTAGAAATAGGGTTTGTTACATTTAGTGATCTTAAGAACAACCATCGTTTTACCAGACATACCTTCAAAAGCACAGAAATCTATGAAGAAAAAACAACCAAAGAAGTATTTKTGCAATCGTGAAKATATTCAACAAAGAATGTAAAGCACACACAAACATATATAGTGGAAATATTTTTTTAGGGCTTGGCCATTTACTAGGAGGGYGTAAGGTTCCCCCCTCAGACTCTGCAATCGATAAGTKCCTGYCCCAATTTTCTCAGCTATCTGGAAAGGTCCAAGCCACATACTCTGAAACTTAGAATGTTTCCCTTTTGGTTCATTTGCTCTGTCCCACTTYGRGACTAAGTCTCCTACTTCAAAATTMTTTTCTTTAGMCTTATGCTTATCRAACCATCTTTTCACTATCTGTTGGTGAGCTAGGAATTTTGACTTGGCCTTTTCTCTCGCTTCTTCCAKCATGAGCAGAKTTTTAATCCTTTGTTGCATGKCTGATGAGGATTCTTCATTGGAATCTTGGGCCAGCTGAAGAAACGGAAGATAGATTCCATTTCGGAGGATGGMTTCTTTYCCATAGACCAAAAAGTATGGGGAATTTCCTATAGCTTCTTTGGGTGTGACCCTATCGGCCCATAGAGAATTATAGAGTAGATTATGCCAATTTCTTTGGTTATCCATAATCRTCTTCTTTAATATCCTTACCGGGTTTTTATTTGTTGATTCAATCACAGTGTTTCCCTRGGGATAGTAATTTGCAGAGTAATTGATTATGATTCCTTTTTCCAGAGCGAAATCCATCAATASGRTGGAAGAAAAGTAAGCGGTGTTATCAAATACCAAAATAGAAGGTACATTGAACCTCRTGATCAKCTTTTGTTCTATGAATTGGATCACTACCTTCTGATTTACATGAGTCATAGGGATGGTCTCTTCCCATTTCATGAAATAGTTGGTGGCARTAAGAATGTACTTGTGTAGTTTTGAGGAGCTAGGTGTGATTTCKCCTATGATATCCAATACCCACTGCTCGAAAGGCCGACAWATATTAATAGGTTGGAGTGGGAACGCGCTCTTTTCTCCTTTCCAACACTTATTTGACAAGTMTTACAACTTMTATCATAAGTATGAGCGTATTTGAACAAGGTGGGCCAATAATACTTGACTCTCAGAATCTTATGAGCGGTAGTGTTTCCTCCAAAATTTCCCCCGGCGGGGCCATCGTGGAGTTCTTTCAGTACTTTTTCTGTGTCTTCTCATTTGAGACATATTAATAGTACCCCATCATAATTGATCTAGAAGAGCACTAAATTTATAAGACGATATTGTGCATATTTTAATCTCAAGGCTCTCCTTTCTCTAGGGTTGAGGTTTTTGGGACAAGTCCCATGATGTAGAAGTAAAGTTAAATATTTATACCAGGAGTCTTGTCCTGGGGATATGTATTCTACTTCACCACACCATAGTGCCATTTAATTCTCCCATCCGAGATCTTCATTTACTTGATCCTAGGCTTCAGCTGCAAGCTTTCACAACCCTTGTCCTTTTACTAGTTTGGCAGGTTTTATATCCAGATCAAATTCCTGGACTACCGCCATCCAATTCCCACTTCTTTCCCCCATTTCTTGCTGGGTAAACAAGGATCATAATGCAGGGTGTGCCACAATTACTTTAGTGTGATTTTTGATGATGTAAGAACTGAAATGTTTTATTGCCTTATAAACCGTGTAGGCATGTTTGGCTACAACAGGATAATTGAGCTCAGCTCCTTGAAGATTAGTACTCATAAATGACACAAGGGCTTCATTGTTGTCATCATCCTTTTGAGTCAATACTGCAGCTAGCGATTGATCGGAGGTGAAAATATAAAGGAAATAATCTCTATTGAAATCAAGACTTCACAACACCAGGGCTCGGGAAATGGAAACCTTGATATTGTTGAAGGCATCTTTTCGATCATCATCCCACTTAAATTAGGCATCTTTTCGAATCATATTTTGTAAGGGTTTGATGATTTCTTCGAAGTCGGGAGTGAACTTCCTCACAAAATTGATTTGCCCGAAAAAGGACTGCATAGCTTTCTTGTTATGGGGTAATGGAAGTTGAGCTATGGCTTTAATCCTTTCCGGGTCTATGTGAATCCCTTATTGAGATATAATGTGACCTAACAACTTACCTTCCTCGATGTTGAAGATATTTTTCTTAGGGTTTAAGGATATACCATATTTCCTACACCTCTCAAAAATTTGAGTTAAGTGTTGGATGTGCTCTTCTCTATTCTTTGAATACATATATCTAGATACACTACCACACATTTATTTATTAGTCCCCAGAAAGCTACGTCCATGGATCTTTGGAAGGTTTCTCATGCATTAATTAACCTGAAAGGCATTCTCTTATAAGTGAAGGTTCCCCATTTGGTTTGGAAAGTGGTTTTTAAACATCTTCCTCTGAAACAAGGACTTGGTTGTAACCTGAGAAATCGTCTAGTAGAGAGAAGATCTCTGAGCCAGACAAGGTCTGCAGGAGTTGTTCCATCGCTAGGACTGGGTAATTCTCCTTTTATGAAGCTCTGTTGAGGTTCCTAAAATCTACACATAGGCAGATCTCTCCTGAATTTTTCCTCACCAGAAAAAGGTTTTCTACCAAAGAGGAATTCCTAACCTGAAAAATGATCTTGGCATCCAAATCATTCTTTAATTCCTAATACATAAGAGGCTCCAGGGATGGATGATACTTTCAGAGCTTCTGTTGGAAAGGTTTCACTTTCGGTTTTTAAGGGATGGTGTCTTGAATGATGCAGGTATCATACGTTTTCAAATCCCTATAGGACCACGCGAAGACATCCTGGCATTGTCTCAATAAGTTGAGGTAAGATTTCCTCTCTTCCTTAGAAATAGTCTTTCCCAAATTCACATTCTTTGGAATCTCTGGGGTCCCAATATTTATAGTTTCATGCAGTGGACAAGAGATACTAGTCGTTGCGTTTTTTGGTCCCTTAAATCACTCCTTTAGATCAAACAGATTTTCCATATTAGCTATCCCTTTCGAGATCGTGTGACCCTTTGATTTATCCATAGGTTGTCTAGTCCAAGGATCGGTTTCTTTGGATAGCTCTTGGAATTCTTCATTGTCAATAGAGAGATATTTGAAATTGTCTTGGTTAGTTAAGAAGTTTATGACTTGTTTGTCTCCTTCGAATACTTTCCAATTGGAAATGTTATTAGGTACCGACGGCTTGTAGAGTAGCTCCACAGTGAATCAGAAGGCTTCATAATCTTCTAGAGGCGATAGCTTGCAAGTGGCTATGGACAAGGAGTCAGCAAGAATATTTTTTGTTCTAGTGATCACAGTGATATTAAAAGCCTCAAAGTGCTCTATTAACCCATGCACCTCCTACTGATAATTCTTTAGATTAGGGGAATTGCAATGTATAGTATTTCTTAATTGTCTAACAATAATTTTAGAGTCTCTGAAAACTTTCAATTCTTTGATATCCAAATCTGTGGCTTTCTTTAATCCTTGTACCAGAGCTTCATATTCGACAATGTTGTTGGTACATTCAAATCCTAGCCTACAAGAAGAGAAATGACGTTTACCCATAGGATTGATGAGAATGCACCCTTCTCCAGACCCTTCTTGGGATTTATATCCATCAAAATAGAGGTTCCAAATTTGTGAATGAGAATCATTGTTTCTGTTTCCCTCATTAGTTCCTTTCTCCCCGACCTCTTGTTTCGCAAGCTCTAGCTTCGGGTTTTGGCAGAAGAGGGTGTCTCCTATCAGTATCGACAATTTCTCTTGAAAAATCAACTTGGAATTTTGGGTAAGAGGAACATCAAATAAGAGGGGGGTGAAGTTCTCGAAGTAGGATTCACAGGAATAATTTCCCAATATGGGGAAATCTGTGGATGAGGGCTCGTTAGGGGTTTCTAATTTAGTGACCGTATGTTTTCTATATATCTCCCTGTTGATTCTAATCATGTTATTGTGTCCCTTCAGAGGTAGCCAAAGGTGTGCCCAGTCCTTACTAAATTAACCAATTATCTTTTTAGACCAATCTCAACTCAGTAATATTCCATATGCATCTGGGATATCTACTACGATAATGTCGATCACTTGCACAAACGTGGGGTGTGTCAATATTCTGATCATCACATCTTTGAGTTCTCCTATGACCTTGAACTGGGTCCTGTCTAGTTGTATGACATGTTTATCGCTCTTGAGAGGAACAACATTCATTTTATTTCAAACATACAAGGGCATGACATTGGAGGATTCTCTAGAATCTACAAAACAGTTGTGGAGGTTTCTATTGAAAATTTCAAATGTTAGGAGGAACGGGGGGACAAAAGGTTTTTCCTTTCTATCTCTTGAACAGGTATTCATAGTTGGTTTTCCCACCGGATCTGTGTGATTCAAACTTATTTCTGGGCCATTGCCTGTCATCGGGTTTTCTGCAAAGTTCAAGGCCTGAAACGGAAAGTATTTTTGCTGAGGGATCATGCATATATCCATAACTAAAATGTTGGCCTTTAGCTTTTTCAAATATTCAACCACGTTGTAATCTAGTTTGGGAAATTCCTGAGTATGAATGCTTATAGTATTTTTACCGAGAGAAAAATATTTTTTTGGGTGGTCGGGATTTAACTTACTTTGTGAGGCTCGGGTGGTGTCAGTATATTTTGAGCCAGATGGGTCCTTACTACGTGTTTGTATCACCGAAACTTCCATGGGTTTTTCCCGAGACTCAAATAGATCATCGGAAGGCATGATCAGGTCGGGATCCCATATCAACATGGTTGTATCTCATGGTAGGTCAACTTCTTCCTGGTCATAAATATTCATGACCAAACTGATTGGTTGTTCGATTAGGGAGACTTTGTCTAGAAACTGATTGGCCATCAAATTCATGGCTTGTAGCCATTGAGGACAATCTCTTTTGGAGTGGTTTTCCTGATGATAAGTACAAAAAGAATCAGACGCAACATTCCCTAGATCAATATTTAAGTTAGTTGGGGGAGGTTCAATTGCTTTGAAAGGAGGGTTTCTTTTAAAGAAAGGCTTATAGGGTCTTGGGTCTTGGTTTCCATATCCTACACTCCTCTTCATGCCTATGATTTCGTTGGATAATTTTTTAACCATGCATTGTAGGTCTTATATATCTCCATTACCTTTGTCGGGAGTTTGTTCAACTAGTTTTCCCGGTGGTCTAGTCAAAAGGAGTCATCTCCTGGGAGGGGGTTGGGTTTATTTATTTACTAGAGAGTCCTAGCCTTCTTTACATCCTTTCATCTGGAATTCTATCGTTTTGGCCTCGTCAAAATTTTCTGCCAAGGTTTGCTTGGAGGCTCTTTTTGCAAACATAGAAATAGAAGTTGGGAGTGCGTTGGCATAGACCTCAATTTGTAACTCTTGAGTTGGTTTTTCCGTGGGCTAGAATTTGTTTAAGATGGTCATGAATCTCTAATTGAAATATTTGACCCTCTCTTTCAGACTCATGGTGGTTGCAAACAACTCATCCATTAGGTCTCCCGTAGTAGTTTCCTCTACAAATTTATCTATGAAGTATTTCTGGAACTTTGTCCAGCTAGTTATAGATCCTACTGGAAAATTAAAATACCACATGGAAGCTGAATTTTCAAACGTGTAGGGGAAATGTCTGCAGACTATGTCCTCATGTTGAAAATTCATGATTCTAATCATGAGTATGAAATTCTTGATGTGATCTTTAGGTAGACCCAAAGTCTCGGGGTCGTACTTGGGAAACAACTTCTTCGGGTGCCAGGGAAGATTATGTACTCGTCCAGGGACAACCACGACATCTTCGGCCAACCAAGGTTGGTTGTTCTGGAATGCGTTTTACCTTTCTTCCTCATGGTTATTATTATCTTACATATCTTCGGAATCTGAGTCAAACTCTGCTTCTTTCGAAAAGTTGTTTGACTCAGAGATGTCGYCGGATGGYRTTTTGGGTATCAGATCAAGAGGTTCTTGGATTTTGGTAATCGCAAAATCTATTARKTCTTCTACAGAGTGTACGAAAAYCTCATCAAGAGTGMTAACCACYGGTCTTCTTTGTTGTTTTCTTCGAGGGAGGATGGGAKCTAAGGACAATGCATCGATTTGTCGGGTGTAGGCTCTAGTGATTCTCTTGAATTGATTCACTTCCTTGTGAGGAAGGGCATAAGGTATTTSAGGGTGAAAAGGTTCTTCCTTGGGCTGGGGTGAGTTATCCATTTTAGGAATAATCAATGTCTGTGGGTTGTCTTGTGAAGGATTKTCCATGCATGTGGKTTGTTAYGAATATGTAGGCTATTTGAAATGATAGATAAAATATATATTCAACCATTCATTCTCAGGCCCTCCTTCTAGCKTCAWTTCTKTTKATGGRTYTTAAATCCCTTGAATCAACAKTAGGAACCAAACCTGCCACTGAGGCCCAMTTAGACTCTGCAGCGTTTAAAAATGGAATGGTTCTCTAGATCTTGCAATTCGGCTAATTTATTGATGGGCTTTGTGTTTTCTTGTGAAGGRCTCTTCCTTCAGTTAGGATTGTTTTCTTTTGTATTTTCTCTTGGGTGGGGATGATATCAAAGATGCAATSGAGTATAAACCAACTTGACAAACAAAAAGATTAAGTTTTAAYTATTGGGGAAGAGGCTAAGCTTGGGATAACTCTCTGATCAACATGCAAACAATTACTCTATACCACAAGCCTAGTTCTAATACATTAACCATGTGATCATCCAATTACTATCTGAGAAACTAACTATAACAAAGAAAGAACATATGTAATACAATCACGATAAGAAAAATAATTCATCTACCATAACCATTCACCACATAAGAACACAACGATTTATCTTCATCATTAAAGAAAAGAACATCAAAACATTGCCTCAGATAACTTGACAACATAATCAATTGCTCTTACTCATTACTGCATCATTCATGAAACAGGATAGGAAGTAGTTCTTCTCCAAGTCCAATCACATGCATCTGATGAAAATATCTTGTCTTTGGTCCAGAAGGATTTTTCAATTCATAGTTATCTCAAAATAATTCTTAACAACACAAAAAAGAAGAGTGCTTAAAACAACCATCGCCCCCCTACTAATTGGATGGTGTCTTTATTTATAATATAAATTTTTAACTGAAACTAACGGCTAAGTGCAGTTTTAAAAAAACAAACAGTTCTTCACAAGTTTGGGCCCATGGAAATTTGTGTTGTTCCATCGGGGCCACATATATTCCTCTAATGTCTATTGCATGCACCTGGTACTTTCCTAACTGGAGTTCAACTACTATAGCATGGTTTAGGATCTGATTGGATGTTCTGCAAATTGTTGCAATTTCCCTGGCCTTGCATCGGTTATCTTTGTGAACTCTTCAGTCCATGGTGAATCTTGTTAGGCATGTATATTCACCACATCTCTCAGATCGATGAAATTATCAGGGGTGCCAAACTTGGGGAAATTGGATTCCTTTATCACTTTGTCGATTCTGCTTTAGTGTTTCTTTTAGGTTCCTCGGCGAGATCAAAGAGCAATATTTGTTCGGTAATTGGGGAATCGTTCCTGCAATCAGGGTTGAGATAGTTTAGTGATAAAGCAATATGATATAAGGTACCAAAAGAAATAATAGACCGATACATACCTATGGATATCGTTAGTCTCGATCATTTAATACTTACGTGATCCTAGTTTCTCCTTTGAATGATCTGCAATGTCTTTATACATGCCGCCGCTCCTCTTCATTTTAAACAGGTCACGTCTGCATTCCATAGTGTGGAAAATCAAGTACGATGGATATGAGCATCAGACTCGTCATAGTAGCCGCTTGACCTTTGGGGCTGGGAAAAGATGCCAGAGTCAAGAGTGTGCATGTGTGATCCCAGAAGGCTGGATACCATAGTAAGGAAGTCATCAAATGCCTCCATAATCCATATCACCAAGTGTGTCAACTATCATTCGTCAATAATGGAAGTTGTGGAGTTTGAAGAGATTGGAATGATCGTACTGTACATCCCCTCCAAATCCAATCGGTGATGTTTTATGCATTCTGGATTACATCGTACAAGAAGCTACGACACATTAAGTCTTCAAGACATCCTTTCGTGAGGTGTGAGTTCTCTTTTGGCACACTTTGGTTTGCTCATTTGTTTCGCTGTAAATTCTAGGATTTCTATGGGGAATTCTACACATAAGTCAAATTTATACCTTTGTAATGTTGGTCTTGTGAGTTTATTCATGCAAAACTCGGTGTAGTGGTCCTTTTTCATCTGTAGACATCCAAGCCACTACGTTGTTGCACTATGGGATCCCCTTTGAACAAGGGATGGGGTTTGTGAGGTAGCCAGAGTGCCAGGTCTGAGCCCCAATGTGCCTAGGACTCTTTCTTATTGGCTTCCAGTGTCCTTGAAGCTTTGACAAGAGGTACAGGCCTTTGCTTGGAGAGGGTTTTGGCACCTCTAGAAGAATTTGTAGTGGAGAGAAGTATGCCTAAGAGAGGTATGATGGGGGCCATGCCTCCATAGGAGTGGACACCACAGAGAAGGAGAAGACCTAGGAAAGATACGAGAAAAGGGGAGGAAGACTAACTCCTGGCTGAGTTGAGTGTACATCCTACCACTGAGGGGTCTATGATGCTTATTAACTATCCAGAGCCTGTGGGGACTACCAGTAAAGGAAGAGGGGGATGGAAGGGAAGGGAAAAATCACCCGGTTCTCCCATCAAGAGTTCCATCCAACAGTTAGAGTAGGCCCAAATTCCCATAGCTGAACTCTACCAAGAAAATAGAGAGTTGCGTAGGTAGTTGGCGGTGAAGAACCAGGAGATGTAGGCATCACAGGTTCATGGAGGAAACACAATTTGGCTCTAGAAATAGCTTCGAGAAGCTCAATATACCATTGTGCAGTTGCGTAAGGTGCAGAGGATGAAAGAAAAAAAGGAAAAGGAAATGTTACAGGGTGTGAGAAGTAGTTCGGGAGAGGGTTCGCGCGTAGGAGATGCATAATGGGTGGGGAGTTGCTTTGCATTCCCCGAAGTGGCGCTTAACATTTATTCTCTTTTGTCGTAAGTGTTTTATACTTTGACTATGACCAGGGTGGTCAGTAAAGACGCCAACAGTATCTATTTGTATGTGGCCCAAGTTTGGTGGGTAATTTTAATTATATGAAAAATTCGAAGGGTCTTGAATGTGTCCCATTCCCTTTTGGATGTAAATCAACTGTGTTCTTTTATCTGAGTTTTCGCACAAATTATGGGATTTTATAATTGTTATTATTGCATTGTAAATTTGTTGATATGTTCCCTTTAAAACATTCGATATTGATTGATGCTGACGTGGCATTATTGACCCGGGGTTATTTAAAGTATTTAAACATTAAATTTAGCATTCGACTGGTGGGTAAGGATTGCACTTGAGGACTTTACTTACGTTGAAAGAACTAAAGGAAATAGATATTGTGACTGCCTATACTTGGGTGACATCGAGGATCGGCATTTTAAAATGTAAAACTAATGTGTATTTTATTTTGTAACTCCCTGACGTCAAAATCGCATCGGGTGTCGACGATACCGCTCCTGTCCTTGTGCGACACTTACTTTTTCATTTTCCTTCTGAAGTTGAATGGATCGGTCTTCGACGATACCCCTTCCAAAGTTCATTTGCAAAAAATAAAGACTTTCGTCTTTCGACATCGATGAAGATTGATTCTCGGCTATTTTAAACTTCTCAAACGATCTTCGTCACCTTTAATCTTTACCGATGCCGAACTCCCTAAGCGTGTTGGGGAAATCTTTAGTTTGTTGATTCCTTAAGTGGTTGTTACGTACATTTTAATGGTTAAGATGATTCTTTGTTGTATGTTCAAGAAATAATTTTTTTTTTAATTCAAACATGAAACATAAAATATAAGCGCAAACATCAGTTTCATACTGAAGGCAAAACAAACAATGCAAAGGATCAAATGGTACCCAAAAAGTAAAAAATGGACATAGACTTTTAGGGTGTGTTGAGTGCTCAACAGTATCCTCCCTC
>JZKD02S0265942.1:0-20702 GCA_000966675.3 Picea glauca | reverse complement strand
CATTTCCTCACTAAGGATAACACCAACAACATCATCAAATTTTAAAGTATTTGAACCAGAGACAGAGTTACTTACAGCCATGACCAAGCCATTCCAACTTTCTGGCAATGAGCACCAAATTAGAAGAGCCCTAACCTCATCATCAAAGTCCAATTTTACAGAATTTAGTTGATTAGTAACCATATTAAATTCATTTAAATGATCTGCAACAAACCCACCTTCCGACATCTTCATATTAAATAATCTCTTCATTAGAAATACCTTATTTGATGTCGAGGGTTTTTCATACAATTTGGCCAACGCGTCCATCAAACCCTTTGTTGTCTTTTCTTTTGAGATATTGAAAGCCACTGACGCTGCCATGCTCAGTCGTATCGTTCCTAGGGCCTTTCTGTCAAGAATCTCCCATTCTTCGTCCTTCATGGCCGTCAGCTTCTTTGCTACTCCGCTCAATGGTAGGAATATATTCTTCTGATATAAATAATCTTCCATATGCATCTTCCATAACTGGTAGTTTTGGCCGTTAAATTTCTCGACCCTAAACTTTCCATATTCCGACATTGCTCCCACTCAAACTAGGAACCCTCTTTTCCTGCGAGTTACCTTATGCTACGATACCAGTTGTTAGAAAAACAGGACCGCAAAGCAATAAAATAAAACAAATGCGGAAATAAAAGTATTATTATTATCCTTTCTTTATTATTATCCAACAAAATAAAATGATACAACCTATAGCAAAACCCATTGTAACTTCCTCTTCTTTCTCTCACAGTCTCCTCTCTCAGAATACAATATTCACCACAATCCATAGCCGCGATACATTTCCCTCATAAAAGAGGGTTGCCTTCTAGGGAAAAAAAACCCTAACATATTCTCTACCGTTAAATCTACGACCTTATAATGAACGATCCAAATTTACAATGAAATTACAATATACTTTTACAAATCAATTTTTGCTTCAAGGGCTTTGCCCTCGAACCCCCGTTGGGGGCCCGCTTTCCCTCAGACCCCCCAGCCGAGGGGATAGGCCCCCCGGACCTCACAGAGGGGGTACCCCCCTCTACACTCCCCCGCTTGGAAGAGTGTACATACTTCTGGGGTGTAAATACTTCATGGGGTATAAACACGGCTGAAAGCAAGGATCTCTAAATCAAGAAGATAATCAGGCTCCACAACCAACAAATGTGAGATCCTCTTGATCTCATGAAGGCTAAATCCTCCTCAAAGGTAACATCTATGCTCACCTCAATCTGTCTCTGACCAGGGATGTAGATCTGGTATGCCTTCGAACACTCATTGTACCCCACAAATGTACTCTTTCTTCCCGAAGGGTCTAGCTTAGTCCCTTTCTCCTTGGATACATGAATGTATACATGACACCCAAATATCCTGAAGTGTTCCAACCTCAAGGTTTACTCTGGTGAAGGCCTCCTCGGGAGTTATGTTCCTCAAGGACTTCTATTATGAACATACACTACAATCATAGATTCCTCTGCCCACATAAACATAGGTAAATGTTGATCATGAATCATCACCTTGACTGTCTCAACAATAGATGGGCTGAAAAGTCTGCTATAGGTAGTGTGTCATTAATTTTCCCAGAATCGGGTCCTTGTAGAGCACCCCTTTCATCCATTTTCTAGTGTCAATGAGGGAAAAAACAATGTTGTCCATTGTGACTCCTTGTTGGTCATCTTTATACCTAACATACACCATTGAACAGAAAAAATTCAATGGATTCATTACGACAATAGATCACCAAGGAAGATTTCTGAAGATGCATCCTTTTCCTTCATTGATATTGATGCCTTCTTTCCAGAGGCCGAGCCTTTGCCATGGGCATAAATTCAAACAGTGTTATCAAATATACTTTGTGGATTTTTGCACTCATTGTTTTCAAAACAGGGTGCACTTACTTCATTTCCAGTATCTCTGCAATGGATTTGAAATCTGTCTCTGTGGCAAAGCCATCCTTCTCTGTGAATTCCATTGAATATTAATATTTTCACAAGTTTCAGGTTTCCAAGGGATCAATGCCATCATGAACAAACTGGCTCAACCTTGCCTACTCATAGGTAGTTGAATCAAAGGCCATAGGGAAGGAATCTTTTAGAAATTGTGGGCCCATGATCAGTTCTCTGTCTCGGTAGGACTAGAAAACGAGGAAGAGCCATAGATCAATAGAAAGTAAACACATCTCGAACCTGATGAGGTATTGGCATCTCCAAAACAATTGTTCTAAGAGGGCCGAGGCTTCAACAACCAAGACGAGATTTATTTATTATTTTCACTGTATGTGTTCGAATGTGTTGCGCATCTACATATGCCCTAGCCCTTCCTACAAATGAATTGCCTCAAATGGAAAACATGTCGAAACTCGAGTGGCTCAAACGCATTCTTTGAAATGATGATTCACAGCTCGCCGACAAGGTAATCAGAATGCCTCTGAACAGTGAAGGCAATACCTTTGTCTTCATTGACCAGACCCTCGACCTAAAATTTTGTATAGGCCGAGAATGTTTTATACACTGAAATTTGTACAAGCCCCTAAAGTTTTATAGAAGAAGAAACTTGGTTGCAATTTGGAATGTGATCGGAAGAATGATTAAGTGAAGGAAGTGCAGCATCCTTCACCTCCTCCTCGTCGATCAACTCTAGCAGCGACACTACCTACGAATTCGTGTCAGTGTGAAGTATGTAATCCAACATTCCCTAAAAATTTATGGTGAAGTTTGTGAAACGAGGCTCCCTTGTTTCACTATTAATTTTATGCTTACTGTCTTCCTCGAAAACATGGCATTGAAAATAGGAAGAATGAGCACTTGTTAAATCTAAATGTAATGTGTGTTGAAACCTGTTAGCAAGTTGCAATTCACGAGATGGATCATAATCCACATGGCCTTTGGTAAGAAGCGAGTGGGGGGTGCTTCCAGGCAAAGAATTGAAGTCCCCACATATTGTTGTGCATGTGCTCGTAATGCAAGTCGTATTGATCTAGGGCCGAGAGACATAGAAATAAATGTTGATAGCCAATGTGCTTTCCATGTTGTGACCGGTTAGGGTTATGCAAAACTCCTCTTCTTAGTAAACACAAGTAGAATCTTTAAACTCTCATATTCCTGGGCTCTCCCATGAGGGAGTAAAGCCCAGTCCTCCTCTAATACCATGTTGGTTTTTATTCATATGAGATATGAGAGATATTCGATATATTATTACAATAATGAGTGTTCCATATATAGGGAACATGAGGCGACTATCCATGAACATATGTGTCCCTTGAATAATCAATAACTATTTATTATTATCATTTATTTATAATATACTATATTTAATAATCAATAATAATTGTATTATTAATTATTATCTTTAGAGAATGTCTTCCCGATGTTGTTTAAACATCAACAGTATGGACATGGGATTTTATAAAGTATGTATGGCTTTCTCATTCCATACTTAGCCACTTTTTGGATCATGGGTTCCCACGTTGGCGGGCTCAAAATTGCGCTTCTATTGTTCTGTGTCCTCCAAACAACACCCGTAGTTCTGCGATATACAAATTGACAGACAAACTCCCAGGCTGGCGGACTCAAGATTGAGATTGTTGACAGATGGTGATCCCTATCAAGTATCTAACATTATCTAAAAACATTATTTCCAAATATTAAATATTAATATTGTACAATTTAATTACATAAAATTATTAAAGGATGTTAAATCTCTTATTTTTAAAAAATTGAAGTAAACAAAACAAATCTTTTTTAAATTCTATATTTACAAATATTAAAATAAATAATCATTTACATTACAGATGTATTTTTATAAAATATAGATATTAATTTTTAAGTGCATTATTGAATTATATACAAAACATAAATTAACATGAAATTATAATTAGGTTTATGATTATATTTAAAAATATTAAAATACAAGTCAATAAATCTAAAGGATAAGTACACTAGATATTACTAAATTTTAGATTTAAAATATTGAAATCAATAATTATTCACATTAAATATGTACTTTTGTAACGTATGGACATGAGATTTTATAAAGTATGTGCGATTTCCTCATTTTATACTTGGCCACTTTTTGGATCGCGGGTTCCAGGGCTAGCGGGCTCAAAGATGCGCTTCTATTATTCTGTGTCCTCTAAACAACACCCGAAGTTCTGCGATATACAAATTGACAAGCAGACTCCCGGGCTGGCGGGCAAAACATTGCGATTGTTGAAGGATGATAATCCCTATCAACTATCTAACATTATCTAAAAACATTATTTCCAAATATTAAATTATTAATATTGTACAATTTAATTACATAAAATTATTAAAGAATGTTAATTCTCTTATTTTAAAAAAATTGAAGTAAACAAAACAAAGCTTTTTTATATTCTATATTTAAAAATATTAAAATAAAAGTCAATAAATCTAAAGGATAAGTACGTTAGATATTACTAAATTTTAGATTTAAATATTGAAATAAATAATTATACACATTAAATATGTACTTTTATAAAGTATGGACATGATATTTCATAATGTACAACTTCTCCATTCCATACTTGGCCAATTTTTGGATCGAGGATTCCCTGGGTGGAGGGCTCAAAATTGAGCTTCTATTTTTTTCTGTCCTCCAAACAACATATGGAGTTCCGTGATATACAAATTGACAGGAGGACTCCCGGGCTAGCGGGTTCAAGATTGCGATTGTTGATAGATTGTGATCCCTATCAATTGTCTAACATTATCTAAAAACATTATTTCCAAATATTGAATATTAATTTATTAATATTAAATATTAATATGGTGCAATTTTAATTCTATATTTAAAAATATTAAAATAAATAATCATTTACATTAAACATGTATTTTTATAAAATATAGATATTAATTTTTAAGTGAATTATTGAATCATATACAAAACATAAATTAAGATGAAATTATAATTAGGTTTATGATTATATTTAAAAATATTAAAATAAAAGTCAAGAAATCTAAAGGATAAGTAAGTTACATATTACTAAATTTTAGATTTAAAATATTGAAATAAATAGTTATACACATTAAATATGTACTTTTATAAAGTATGGACATGAGATTTTATAAAGTATGTACGGTTTCCTCATTCCATATTTAGCCACTTTTCGGATCGCGGGTTCCTAGGCTAGCGGGCTCAAAATTGTGCTTCTATTGTTCTGTGTCCTCCAAACAACACCCGGAGTTCCACAATATACAAATTGTCAAGCGAACTCCGGGCTGACAGGCTCAACATTACGATTTTTTACGGATGATCATCCCTATCAACTATCTAACATTATCTAAGAACATTATTTCTAAATATTAAATATTAATATTGTACAATTTAATTACTTAAAATGATAAAAGGATGTTAAATCTCTTATTTAAAAAAAATTGAAGTAAACCAAACAAATATTTTGTAAATTCTATATTTAAAAATATTAAAATAAATAATCATTTACATTAAACATGTATTTTTAGAAAATATAAATATTAATGTTTAAGTGAATTATTGAATCATATACAAAACATAAATTAAGATGAAATTATAATTAGGTTTATGATTATATTAAAAAATATTAAAATAAAAGTCAAGAAATCTAAAAGATAAGTGTTAGATATTATTAAATTTTAGATTTAAAATATTGAAATAAATAATTATACACATTAAATATATACTTTTATAAAGTATGGACATGAGATTTTATAAAGTATGTATGATTTCTTCATTCCATATTTAGCCACTTTTTGGATAGTGGGTTTCAGGGTTGGAGGGCTCAAAATTGTGCTTCTATTGTTCTGTGTCCTCCAAACACCACCCGAAATTTTACGATATACAAATTGATAGATGAACTCTCGGGCTGGCAAACTCAACATTGCGATTATTGACGGATGGTAATCCATATCAATTATCTAACATTATCTAAACGCATTATTTCCAAATATTAAATTATTAATATTGTACAATTTAATTATATAAAATTATAAAAGGATGTTAAATCTCTTATTTAAAAAAAAATTGAAGTAAAAAAAACAAAGTTTTTTTAAATTCTATATTTAAAAATATTAAAATAAATAAACATTTACATTAAACATGTATTTTTATAAAATATAGATATTAATTTTTAAGTCCATTATCGAATTATATGCAAAAACATAAATTAAGATGAAATTATAATTAAGTTTATGATTATATTTAAAAATATTTAAATAAAAGTCAAGAAATCTAAAGGATAAGTAAGTTAGATATTACTAAATTTTAGATTTAAAATATTGAAATAAATAATTACACATTAAATATGTACTTTTATAAATTATGGACATGAGATTTTATAAAGTATGTATGGCTTCATTATTCCATACTTAACCATTTTTTGGATTGTGGATTCTCGTGCTGACGGGCTCACAATTACGCTTCTATTGTTCTGTGTCTTCCAAACAACACCCAGAGTTCTGCGATATATAAATTGATAGGAGGACTCCCAGGTTGTCGGGCTCAAGATTGAGATTGTTGACGGATGGTGATCCCTATACAAATTGTCAGGCAGACTCCCAGGTTGGCGCACTAGCGAGCCTCCCAGGTTGGCGCACTAGCGAGCTCAAGATTGCGATTGTTGATAGATGATGATCCCTATCAACTATCTAACATTATATAAAACATTATCTCCAAATATTAAATATTAATATTGTACAATTTAATCACATAAAATTATTAAAAGATGTTAAATGTCTTATTTTAAAAAAATTGAAGTAAAAAAAAACAAAACTTTTTTAAATTCTATATTTAAAAATAATAAAATAAATAATCATTTACATTAAACATGTATTTTTATAAAATATAGATATTAATTTTTAAGGGCATTATTATTGAATCATATACAAAACATAAATTAAGATGAAATTATAATTACGCCAAATGCGTTCTTTTTTAAGGAGAAGTTCACTCTCAAATTTTCGTCGTCTATCTAGAGCTAGTTAAACATCTGCACGTGTCATTTGTATCCCACTTGTCAATGTCGTCACCACCCTGCATCCCCACTTATCGATGTCGTCACCGCCTTGCATCCCCTCTTCGCTAAACCCCTAAACCGTCACCACCCTGCATCCCCACTTGTCGATGTCGTCACCGCCCTGCATCCCCTCTTCGCCAAACCCCTAAACCACTCGAGAACTCAGTAATAGACGTATCCATACTCTCAAGCGAAGATCTGAACATGGCACTGAAGACTCGCGAATTAAGATTAGCAGACGCCTCCTCTGTAGACAACGAAACTGTAAAATCAAGAGACCATGTCCTGTAATGTGACGTAGTTATTGTCGGTTCAGGATCTGGAGGAGGAGTAGCAACAACAGTGTTAGAAAAGGTCGGATTCAAGGTGATAATCCTAGAACTAGGAAAACGAGGTTACATGACCCATCAAGACTTGTTGCTTGAGCAAGAAGCCATAAGAGACTCTACGGAGGGGGAAAGATGCTCTCAACAAACGATTTGTTGGATCCACTGTCGGCCATGGATCCGCAATAAACTGGTCTCCGTCTTTATGGACTCCACACCACATCCTCTGCGACTAGAATGAAGACCTTAACCATCCATTGTTTGGCAGCCAGATATACCGCGATGCCATGGATGAGGTCTGTCAACGATTGGGCGTCCAAGGGGAAATCGACACTGAAAATTTCTAGAATATCATGCTGCGAACAGGATGTGAAAAGATGGGATACCATGTGGCAAATATCCCTATAAATGCAACGCCCGACCACTCTTACGGGTGGTGCACCTTTGGTTGTAGAATGGACATGAAATAGAGGACTTCAGAAATGTGGTTGTTGATGCCGCTCAAGCTGGTTCTGTTATCCTCACTCAGTGCCACGCACAACAAATTTTACATAGCCCAGGCAGACGCAGGAAGTCTAGGAAAGCAATTGGAGTCATAGTGAAATCAACTGTGGGCAACGAGGATAGACATTTATTCATCAAGGCCAGAGCCATGGTGGTGGCCTGCAGGGAATTGCAAATCCCTTCGTTGCTCGCCACCTACCTTTTTTTTTATGGTAGACTAATAAATTTTTTCCCTTCTTTGCTCAACATGTCCCTTGTCCTCAACAACTGTTTATGGTAGACTAATAAATTTGTTCTCTGAATCACTGGCCTCCTTATTTCCAGTCAGTGCCGAGGATGAAGTACATGTGATCCGACTAAGTTTCGTTTTCTTTTGGAGATTTTGTATCTCCTGCGAAGAAAGCAACCTTGAAGGCCGAGTCCATTAGCATCACCGCCCTCCTTACAGATGGATGTGAACGAGTATGCCGAGGAATCCGACTCCCTGTGTATAATAACTGCGAGGCAAAAAGCACGAACATGTAAGTTTTTCGGGATTCAAATTCACTACATTGTGATTCGTACCCCTGACCCCGAATTTAGTGCCGCATATACTTTAGAAAATACCAATTTTATGACTTTATTATTTGTTATATACCAAATATAATAAATCCTCTGAATTCTTTGATTTCCAATGATTTTTTACACTTGGAAATGCTTTCTTTCTAAACAATTATTTTATAAGAATAGAATTATTGTCCGATATTTAAATGTTTCTTTGTCGTTAAAAATACTTTCTATAGAATCGTATTCTAAGAATAGAATCACTCTTTTAACATGGAGATGTTCCATCAATAAATTAAAAGAAAACATTTTGAATATATTCAAGTTGTCTTACCCAACAAACTTCAAAATTTTAACAAAGGTCCAAAGTCTTGTCACCTACAGGGGATTTCACATTCATAAAGTTGTAAAGTCGTCCTATGTTGAGATGTTCATGTCATTAAATATGGTGTGGATGGGTTGTTTAAATGGGATTATTTATGAGATAGATTTTAGACTATTTAAGAAATAGTCCGTAATGTGTATTTTTTTTAAACGATAAGCATAAAGTCTGTTTTTATTACTGGTTTTTTCAATGGAAAATATGCATTTTGTATGTACGTTGAATTTAATGTGTATTTATTATATTGGAATTTCATGACAGTAAATACTTATCATGTATTTACTATATTGAGGTTTTATTATTAGTAAACATGCATTATGTATTGATTATTTTCTATTTTCTTGTAATATGTAATGTATATTTATTATTATTATGCAATATATATTTATTATATTGGGATTTTCACAATAAATACTCATCATGTATTTATTATATTGGGTTTTTCTTATTCTTAAATATGCATGTATTGAATTTATCATGTATTTACTATAATGTATATTTATTATATTGGGATTTTCTCAATAAATATGTATCATGTATTTACTATATTGGGTTTACTTATTTGTAAATATGCATTATGTATTGATATTTTGGGTTTTATTGTAATATGTAATGTCTATTTATTATATTGGTATTTCTACGTTTTTTAATTGGTAAATATACATTATGTATTGATCATTTTGGATTTTCTTGTAATATATAATGCCTATTGTATCATGTTAAAAACTTTGTACTTTAATTGTTTTATGTTTGTTTTATGTTTTCATTTTTTTTCGAGGATATTTTTTGTTTAATTTTACTCGAAATTCAATATTAAATCTGCATATTTGAGTGGTTAAATTGTTGGATCTGCATATTTGAGTGGTTAAATCTGTATAATTTTAGTGCTTTATGGGTTTTTCAACACATTGAATCCATTTCTGCATTCAGAAATGCAATTTAAACAATAAAAAATTGTGATTTTTTGCAAATTTGTATCATCGGATTCTGACGAAAAAGGAAAAAACCTAGAACAGTTAGAAAACGTCATTAAAGATGATTTAGTCATAGGTAGTTCGTGGGGTTACAATTAATAAAGAAAGGGGGGCGCTCTTATTCTTCTGATTGATCTTATTCTTCTTCGCAGTATGTTATCGATCGTATAAAAGAGAGTTGGTCAAGCACATAAGTGTTTGCTTTAGTATAAAAAGAATGTGGTTGCAAAGAGAACTCGATCTTCATTCAAAATCAGGAAATTAAGAGTCGATAGCTGGTGAATATTTGGAATGCCCTACCTACACCGTATTTTCACTCTGGAATGACGTCATATCATGCTTGAAACTTCTGCTGGAAAGTTCGTTGCTTGCCTTCTTCGCATGCTCGATCCAAACTTCTGGGTGCTGGTGAATCTACCTTATCCAGGTTGTCCCCTAAACATTTTCCACTTCCTCCCCGCCAATTCATTTAAACAGGTCTTTTGAACGACTTGTGTAAAAAGTGTGATCCCATGTCTTTGAAGATAATGTTGTATCTTTGGTTTGATATTTTAACTTGATGAGGGTTATGAAGGACATTGATCATCATTAATTTTTAATAACATTATCTTTTCTAAATGGAAATAATATCGATCAACATTAGTTTTTAATAAAATTAGAATGCATTAGTTTTTAATAAAACTAGAATGCTTTGTTCAACATTAGTTTTTTTTAATAAAACTAGAATGCTTTGTTTTTGTCCAATATTTTACGTAATCCATTACACTCATTATTCCTCTGTTTTGTCAAATTAAATTGGTTTCTATGTTAAATATTCCATGGTCACCATTTTTCCAACAATATTTCAACATTATGTAATAATGACACAATAACAACTATGTCTCAGACAAAAAGTTATAATCCATGATAATTTTTTGAGACACAATAACAACCTTGTTTCAAACAAAAAGATGTAATTTGTGTTAATTTTCTTCACCATTTATTGTGATAGTAGACATTAATGGATTTCTAAGGGAGTGATCAGAGATCAAAAATGGACTTTTGGATCCTTGGACCTTTTGATATAATAATTAACAACCCTATTTCAAACAAAAAGTTGTAATTTGTGTTAATTTTCTTCACCATTTATTGTGATAGTAGACATTGATGGATTTCTAAGGGAGTGATCAGAGATCAACAATGGACTTTTGGATCCTTGGATCTTTTGATATAATAATTATAAACCATATGAGCAAAGGGGGTTACAAGTCACATTAAGTTACACATCTCTTTGTTTTGAATATGATATCTAAAGTATACATAATACAATAATATATTATTAACTTAAATTTCATATTAGTTGTTTTGATATAAAGTATACATAATATAATAATATATTATTAACTTAAATTTCATGTTAGTTGTTTTGATATAAAGTATACATAATACAATAATATATTATTAACTTAAATTTCATGTTAGTTGTTTTGGTATTTTCATTTTATGTATTCTTTTATTTTTAATAATTATATATGTGTTTTGAAGATTAAAGATAAAAAAAAAATTGTGTGGAGTTTGATAAATATGAATATTTCATGTTGAAATTTTCATTATCTTTGTGCTCTATTATATATATATATATATATATATATATATATATATATATATATATATATATAAGAGAGATAAATGTGAATGTTTCATGTCGAAATTTCTCTCATGTTTGTGATCTATAAATTTATTACATTCCAGAAATTAGTTATTCATGTTATTGTTCTACACAATTTAAGATTTCATTTCCTATCGATTATGACACATTATCAACATCCTACACTATATATTTCTTGGTTGATTAAATTCTCGGTAAGAGAGGTACCATTTTTTTTTGTACTTCATTCACCCTTGCATCTATCCAAGAATGAATACTGATACACTTGGTATGTCAATCATCCTTGCATCTATCCAAGAAAGAACACTGACACGCTTGTTATGTCAAGGTTGCAATTCGTTTGTAAATATATTTCCTTGGAAGAATTTCCGTTGCTTCTATTTAAATTTTGGCAGGTATTTGAAGGATCATTTGCATATTTCCAATTCTCTTATTTGCATATTATGTGTAGTTTAGACTTTGTGATTACCCAAATGCTCTGACATATTTCTTTGTCTGTACTTCTCTGTTGTAGATTTCTTCTTCTCCTGTCACAATTTTATGGGTAGCATCTACTTTTGCATTAATTTATGGGTATTCCTACATCTCAGGGTCTTATTCCATTCGTTGTTTCCTTCAAAAGTAAATGATGTTCTTCCTATTTTGTTGTTCCGTATCACACGTTTATGATTACACTTATTCAACTTAGACCCAATGTGACGATGAAATTAACCTTCCAAGACCAAATACCAAAATTTCCATGTCCCAACCCCAATTCTATAGAAAAATGGTTATGTCTACGAAATTTTGCTCGTGGAAATAGCCAAAACAGAGAAAATAAGTAAAAGGGTCTCTAAATTTGACTTCCAATTATATATTTGTTGGAATTTGAGGTTTATGTCCCGAGAATTTTATATATTCATTGGAATTTGAGGTATATGTCCCGAGAATTCCATGAAAACCTCAACACTATGACTCTTGATTTTTTTTCCCATCCATATCCAACCAAAAAGGGGTTTGATGTTTTTTATTCTAAATCTCGATTCCCACCAAAAATAAACAAATGTAAATTCTTGTACCATCTATGCATCATGGATTCCATGTCTGCTTACTATTTTAACGCCACAAATGCATGTGCATATATCTAAAGACCGAGTAGGGACCTTCTAACAAGATGTTGTATCCCCTACATATACAACGAGAATCATTGGCTGGTTTTGGTTGGCCAGTATTTTGCACAAAAAGGAGTTGACCTATGCACTCGTATACCTCACTTGAATATGAATTACTGGATGTCACTATTGCCTCAACTTTCACTGGTTGCCACCATTACCTCAGCTTTCCCTGAATTACCATTCCCTTTATCTCTATTAAAGAGGTAAATAATAAATCTTAACCCTTTAACCCTAAAAGGAAAAATCAATTTCCAATAAAATATAAGAATCTATAGAATATTATATAAATACTTTGAAATGTATGGTGCATAAGGATGGTTCTATTTGGACAAATGAAATTTTGTGTTGATGATGGGAAATAATGATATATGAAACATATTAATAGACTACAAATGGTTTCAACACTTTCTAGATACATGGACCATTTGTGACAAACTATGATAAGAAAAAAGCACAAAGGACATCGCTCGCTAACTGGGTGTCATACAAACATGTCAGTGTCATTAATTCCCAATCTTTTACGTAGATATGGATATATTGACTCCAAGCCCAAGTAATTAGTTGTCCATAATGTTCTTCTTATGCTATGTTCATACTTCTATAATCCAAATAGAAGACGCAAGGAACCATTCAATTGTTCGTGTCTTGAATATTCTAAATGAAACCATTTGGATAGATTGATTACATTGAGAAATCATACATAGATTAGTCGTGAGGTTTGGTGCTTCAATGGAGATCTCATTTGGAAGGTTTTTCCTTATCCTTCTATGGGTGAATTTTGTATGCATTGTGGATGGAATTTCATTCTTGAGATCTTTCCATTAGGAGTTCATGACCCTCAGTAATAACCCTCTCATGGACTTTGGACTATGGATCTCATGTGAATCAATTATTTCCAACCTCTAATTGAATTTAACCAACGACCCATGAAAATGTGTTGATACATAACATAGACCTTCCATCTCCTCATATTCTAATAGTCCTTGGAAGATTAGAAATGCCAATAGTGATCAATTTAATGATGAATAGGTATTTTAGGTTCTCCTACATCACATCCTCCCACCATGCACCCATTCATATTTATCTATGATATAAGACTTTTTGAAGTATTCACTTTCCATCCAAAACCAAAATTCCCCAATCTTTGAATAACATAACCAACCTAATTCATTTCGGCGTTCCCTTTCCCCCACTTCGGGGGTATGCTAGTTAGGCTTATGATTATATTTAAAAATATTAAAATAAAAGTCAAGAAATCTAAAGGATAAGTACGTTAGATATTACTAAATTTTAGATTTAAAATATTGAATTAAATAATTATACACATTAAATAAGTGTTTTTATAAAGTATGAACATGGGATTTTATAAAGTATGTACGACTTCCTCATTCCTTACTTAGACACTTTTTAGATCGCAAGTTCTCAGGCTGGCGGGCCCAAAATTGGGCTTATATTGTTCTATGTCCTCCAAACAACACCCAAAGTTCTGCGATATACAAATCGACAGGCGAACTCCTAGGCTGACAGGCTCAAGATTGTGATTGTTGACCGATGATGATTCCTATCAACTACCTAACATTATCTCCAAATATTAAATATTAATATTGTACAATTTAATTACATAAAATTATTAAAAGATGTTAAATCTTTTATTGTAAAAAAAATGAAGTAAACAAAACAAAGTTTTTTTAAATTCTATATTTAAAAATATTAAAATAAATAATCATTTACATTAAACATGTATTTTTATAAAATATAGATATTAATTTTTAAGTACATTATTATTGAATCATATACAAAACATAAATCAAGATGAAATTATAATTAGGTTTATGATTATATTTAAAAATACTGAAATAAAAGTCAAGAAATCTAAAGGATAAGTACCTATGATATTACTAAATGTTAGATTTAAAATATTGAAATAATTAATTATACACATTAAATATGTACTTTTATAAAATATGGACATGGGATTTTATAAAGTATGTACAGCTTCCTCATTCCATACTTAGCCACTTTTTGGATCGTGGGTTTCTGGGTTGGCGGGCTCAAAATTGTGCTTTTATTATTCTGTGTCCTCCAAACAGCACCCAAGAGTTCCACGATATACAAATTGACAGGCAAACTCCTGGGCTGGCAGGCTCAAGATTGCGATTGTTGACCGATGGTGATGCCTATTAACTATCTAACATTATTTAAAAACATTATCTCCAAATATTAAATTATTAATATTAAATATTAATATTGTAACAATTTAATTACACAAAATTATTAAAGGATGTTAAATCTCTTATTTAAAAAAAATTGAAGTTAACAAAACAAAGCTTTTTAAAATTCTATATTTAAAAATATTAAAATAAGTAATCATTTACATTAAACATGTATTTTTATAAAATATAGATATTAATTTTTAAGTACATTATTATTGAATCATATACAAAACATAAATTAAGATGAAATTATAATTAGGTTTATGATTATATTTAAAAATATTAAAATAAAAATCAAGAAATCTAAATGATAAGTACGTTAGATGTTACTAAATTTTAGATTTAAAATATTGAAATAAATAATTATACACATTAAATATGTATTTTTCTAAAGTGTGGACATTAGAGTTTATAAAGTATGTACTGGTTCCTCATTCCATACTTAGCCACTTTTTGGATTGGGTTGGCGGGCTCACAATTGCACTTGTATTGTTCCGTGTCCTCCAAATACCACCCGAAGTTCCGCGATATACAAATTCACAGGAAGACTCCCGGGCTGGCAGGCTCAAGATTGCGATTGTTGACCAATGGTGACTATCTAACATTATCTAAAAACATTATCTCCAAATATTAAATTATTAATATTGTACAATTTAATTACATAAAATTATTAAAAGATGTTAAATCTCTTATTTTAAAAAAATTGAAGTAATCAAAACAAAGCTTTTTTAAATTCTATATTTAAAAATATTAAAATAAACAATCATTTACATTGAACTTGTATTTTTATAAAATATAGATATTAATTTTTAAGTGCATTATTATTGAATTATATACAAAACATAAATTAACTGAAATTATAATTAAGTTTATGATTATATTTAAAAATATTAAAATAAAAGTCAAGAAATCTAAAAAATAAGTTACATATTACTAAATTTTAGATTTAAAATATTGAAATATATAATTATACACATTAAATATGTACTTTTATAAAGTATGTACGATTTCCTTATTCCATAGTTAGTCACTTTTTGGATTGCGGGTTCCGGGGTTGGCGAACTCAAAATTGTGCTTTTATTGTTCTGTGTCCTCCAAACAACATCCAGCGTTCCACGATATACAAATTGTCAAGCGGACTCCGAGGCTGGCGGACTCAACATTGCGATTTTTTAAGAATGGTGATCCCTATCAACTATCTAACATTATCTAAAAACATTATATCTAAATATATTAAATATTAATATTGTACAATTTAATTATACAAAATTATAGAAGGATGTTAAATCTCTTATTTTAAAAAAAATGAAGTAAACCAAACAAAGCATTTTTAAATTATATATTTACAAATATTAAAATAAATAATCATTTACATTAAACATGTATTTTTATAAAATATAGATATCAATTTTTAAGGGCATTATTGAATCATATACAAAAAATAAATATAGATATCAATTTTTAAGGGCATTATTGAATCATATACAAAAAATAAATTAAGATGAAATTATAATTAAGTTTATGATTATATTTAAAATTTCAAAATAAAAGTCAAGAAATCTAAAGGATAAGTACATTAGATATTACTAAATTTTAGATTTAAAATATTGAAATAATTAATTATACACACTAAATATGTAGTGAGATTTTATAAAGTATGTATGTCTTCCTCATTCCATACTTGACCACTGTCCTCCAAACGACACACGAAGTTCCGCAATATACAAATCGACAGGTAAACTCCCATGCTGGCGGGTTCAAGATTGTGATTGTTGACAGCTGGTGATCCTTATAAACTATCTAACATTATCTAAAAACATTATTTTCAAATATTAAATTATTAATATTAAATATTAATATTGTACACATTAATTACATAAAATTATTAAAAGAGGTTAAATCTCTTATTTTAAAAAAATTGAAGTAAAAAAAACAAAGTTTTTTTTAATTTTATATTTAAAAATATTAAAATAAATAATCATTTACATTAAACATGTATTTTTATAAAATATAGATATTAAATTTTAAGTGCATTATTGAATCATATAAAAAATAAATTAAGATGAAATTATAATTAGGTTTATGATTATATTTAAAAATATTAAAATAAAATTCAAGAAATCTAAAGGATAAGTTAGATATTACTAAATTTTAGATTTAAAATATTGAAATAAATAATTATACACATTAAATATGTAAATTTATAAAGTATGGACATGGGATTTTATAAAGTATGTATGACTTCCCCATTCCATACTTAGCCAATTTTTGGATCGCGGGTTCCCGCGTTGGCTGGCTCAAAATTGCACGTCTATTGTTCTGTGTCCTCCAAACAACACCCAGAGTTCTGCGATATACAAATTGACTGGAGGACCCCGAGGCTTGTGGGCTCAATATTGAGATTGTTGAAAGATGGTGATCCCTATCAACTATCTAATATTATCTAAAAACATTATTTACAAATATTAAATTATTATTATTGTACAATTTAATTACACAAAATTATTAAAGGATGTTAAATCTCTTATTTTAAAAAAAATGAAGTAAACAAAACAAACCTTTTTAAAATTATTTATTTACAAATATTAAAATAAATAATCATTTACATTAAAGATGTATTTTTATAAAATATAGATATTAATTTTTAAGTGCATTATTGAATCATATACAAAACAAAAATTAATATGAAATTATAATTAGGTTTATGATTATATTCCTCCTCTTAGAAACAAGCCTCTCCCCTTTTGAGAGCATCGCTATGACTAGATACCTAATGTATAAGAACAAGTTAAACAACATGGAAGACAAGAGGCTACCTAAACTTGCTTCAAAATCAATTCATAACCATCATCGACTCAAGCGAGGATGGCATAAAGATGCCCGGTCTTGGCTAAACTATTGGGGAATCATGGAAGAAACCATTTTGCAGAATAAAGATACTATTAAAAAAACGTCAAATCAAAATTTAAGGAGAAAATGTGGTGTGATAAAGAGTTAGAGGAAAAAGAAAATTAAGGTATTATAAATATGTAATCAACCCTAATCTAGAAGATCAAAATTATGTATGTGTTTTTCCAAGTGTAAAGAAAAAAATAAGCATTGCTAAGATAAGAACAAATTCTCACGAGCTCCATAGTGAAACTGGACATTGGTCAATTCCTAAAACGCCATGGGATGAAAGAATGGGTCACCTTTGTGACACTAAAAATGTTGAAGATCAAAAACATTTTCTCTTAGATTGTCCATCCTATACCCATATTAGATCTCATTTTTAAAATATTTATCACACTACTAACCTTCCTAACCTCTTAACTCAACAAAGGTATGGTGATCTTGGAAAGCTTCTCTTAATACTTTTCAAGCACAGAAACAAAATTCTAAAGAATCACAAGTAACCACTTACCCTCTTAAGGCCTGATAGACCAATTCGGTCTTAGTGGACGTTAATCATCATCATCATCATTTAAAAATATTAAAATACAAGACAATAAATCTAAAGGATAAGTAAGTTAAATATTACTAAATTTTAGATTTAAAATATTGAAATAAATAATTATAAACATTAAATATGTACTTTTATAAAGTATAGACATGAGATTTTATAAAGTATGTACGATTTTCTCATTCCATACTTAGCCACTTTTTGGATCATGGGTTCTAGGGTTGGCGGGCTCAAAATTGTGTTTCTATTGTTATGTGTCCTCCAAACAACACCCGAAGTTTCACAATATACAAATTGACAAGTGGACTCCCGGGTTGGCGGGCTCAACATTGTGATTGTTGACAGATGGTGATCCCTATCAACTATATAACATTATCTAAAAACATTATTTCCAAATATTAAATTATTAATTTTAAATATTAATATTGTACAATTTAATTACATAAATTTATTAAAGAATGTTAAATCTTTTATTTAAAAAAAAAAATGAAGTAAACAAAACAAAGCTTTTTTGAATTCTATATTTAAAAATATTAAAATAAATAATCATTTACATTAAACATCTATTTTTATAAAATATAGATATTAATTTTTAAGTGCATTATTGATGCATATACAAAATACAAATTAAGATGAAATTATAATTAGGTTTATGATTATATTTAAAAATATTAAAATAAAACAAGAAATCTAAAGGATAAGCACGTTAGGTATTAGTAAATTTTAGATTTAAATATTGAAATAAATAATTATACACATTAAATATGTACTTTTATAAAGTATGGACATGAGATTTTATAAAGTATGTATGGCTTCCTCATCCAATTTTTGGATCGTGGGTTCCTTGGCTGGAGAGCTCAAAATTGAACTTATATTTTTTCGTGTCCTCTAAACAGCACCCAGAGTTTCACGATATACAAATTGAGAGACAGACTCCTGGGCTAGCCTATCTAACATTATCTAAAAACATTATTTCCAAATATTAAATTATTAATATTAAATATTAATGTTGTACAATTTAATTACATAAAATTATTAAAGGATGTTAAATCTCTCATTTAAAAAAAATTAAAGTAAACAAAACAAAGCTTTTTAAAATTCTATATTTGAAAATATTAAAATAAATAATCATTTACATTAAACATGTATTTTTATAAATATAGATATTAACTTTTAAGTGCATTATTGAATCATATACAAAACATAAATTAAGATGAAATTATAATTAGGTTTATGATTATATTTAAAAATATTAAAATAAAAGTCAAGAAATCTAAAGGATAAGTATGTTAGATATTACTAAATTTTAGATTTAAAATATTGCAATAAATAATTATACACAATAAATATGTACTTTTATAAAGTATGGACATGAGATTTTATAAAGTATGTATGTCTTCATCATTCCATACTTGGCCACTTTTTGGATCGCGAGTTCCCTGGCTGGCGTGCTCAAAATTTCCCTTCTATTATTCTGTGTCCTCCAAACAACACCCGGAGTCATAGATGATTTTAGGGGCGAAATTTCGCCCATGGGCGAAATTAAGGGGCCTCTAATTTTTTATTGGGCGAATTTTTTGTATTAGAGTGATTTTTTTAAACTTATTTTATTAGCCCATAATTTATTTTAAGGTAAAAATCGTGTACAGGGTTAGCCCGTGTTTTTAGGAGGGATAGAGGAAAACAAATTATATTTAGCCTCTAAAATTTGGAGGAACAAACTTCCATTAGCCAAATTTCTAGAAATATGGAAATTTATGATAGCTTCTTCGCCGTGCCATTTGGTAAAATCGGGATTTATGGTTTAATTTCGCCCCGATTTTGTGGTATGGGCAGTGGGCACTCAGCACTGGGTAGCCCGTTCAATCGTGGGGACGCCCGTTCAATTGTGGATTTCTGGCTGAAGCAATAGCTCGTGTAGGCATAAGGGTTTCTGATCGGCTACCGAATTACTTCAACTATTTTACAAATTATCGGGTATTTGTGCCGAGCGAAGGTAAGGTGTTTTTAAATCCTTCTGGGTGTACTTCGTTTGATGGGGTAGTTATGGGTATTTCAATGACCCTTTAATTACCTTTGTTTTGACCCCAAATATATATATTTATATTTTTTCAAATTGGGATTTTTCTGCATTGTGGTCCATGTAATTTGTTTTTCTTAGATCGGATGTTGGGTTGGGCATGAATTGTCAGTCTCCAATTTGTAATTATCATCAGTAAGCTCAGTGTTTTTCCCTGTTGCGGTGCAAGTAAAATTATCTCATAGGATTTGAAGGGTTGATCAGGAGCCAGACATGCCCACTTTTTATGCAAACTATATACATTCCCTATTTCTGGATTGGAAGGGTTGATCAGGAGCGTACTGGATTGACCAGCACATCACATGTTTTCGGGAATGTTCCTGATAGAATGTGAGCTGTATATGCCCTAGTTTTTCCACATTAGAATCAATACCTCACTAGATTGACGGTGTGGGATTGACTCTTTGTT
>JZKD02S0265920.1:0-20702 GCA_000966675.3 Picea glauca | reverse complement strand
TGTTATACTAGATGTTGACTAAACTGAATAAAGGTTAAGGTGCAGATCTCACTCAGTCTCAGGTTGCACACACCTGAGTATTACAGCCACCCATAGAGCTATCTCAGGTGAGACTGCGCAGTACACTCTGTGTATTGTGTTTCCTTCTGGGTGACCAAAGGGGTCGATAGTGTTTAAGGGATTTTGTTGGGAAGCTTCTTATTTATGAACCAGGGTCAATCTATAATGGTCAATAGATAAAAGGGAGTGGAAAACCAACAAATGGTTCTATTGTCGGTTGATTGGAAGGCAATGGGATTGAACATATGAGATATGTGGAAGACGTGTCAAAACAATATCGGATCGGACGACAAGAAGGGGAGAGAATTTGAAGATAAAAGGGGATGTTGAGACTGTGGAATCCCACAAAGGCAGAGATTGAAAGATGGTTGAAGACAAAGGAGCTAGAGTTTTTGCAGAAAGATAACAGAAACCCAAAGTTAATGCTGCGCAAGTATTTGGACAAGTACGTATTCACCAACTTGCATGAAGTATTTTTTTTTTATTTCCCACACATATTGTAGGAGTGGATCAAAAGATTGAAAGACAACCATTCGACGAATCGGATCAGACTGCTAGAGTGGAATCCCGAAGAGATCGCGCAGCTACAATGCATTGATAATAAATTTACGCGCACAATAGATTTTTGGTTAGACAACATTGTTGTCAGATTTATCACAGAGTTTCCAGTAGATACAGCAAAGTTATACAGTGAAATTGAACAAGAATTCTTGAAGGGACCTCGAGGTAGGTATCTCAGATCATTATATACTTCCATTAAGATATTTCTATATAAAAAAGGTGTAATGACAATGGATTCAGACAACTAAACTTCCCTGTGTGCATGGGGGAAGGGGGGAATCACTGACAGGAAAAGGAGAAATGGAAGGAAAAGGGGATAAAGGAAAGAAGGAGGAGGCCTTGGACCCAATTATGATGGACAATGGCCAGATCAAGCGGATCATGGTGACAGATGGAAGGACATGCAGTGGAGTACCCTACCAATACAAGGTGAACACCAAGAAGAGAGTCATAGCCACGAGAGAAGGCTTGGAAAGTGATGAAGAGGAGGTAGAGGATCTTTGGGATGTGGAGTAGATTGAAGAAATCCTGCCTGTGACATACGAGAGGAAGACGAGAGGTCCAAGAGCGGAGGTATAAGGCATCACTCCTATCCATATCAATGTCAGTGTGGAACCTGTAAACCCATGTGCGATTAATACACCAAGAAGAACACCATATTTTAGACAGTCAAATTTTGAGAGAAGGAAGACAGCAGGAAGTACATCTATAGAGGGAACAACAACCGGGGGATCCATTTTAGTAAGAAGTAGTCAAATATCTAAACCGCGTGGAGGTACTAGTTCAACATTTAAGATGGCGGGACATGACCCAACCATCAGGTTACCAGAATTCAAAGGAGAAGCATCGAAGGACCAAGAGAAGCACTTGTTTATCTGTGAAAATATTTGGGAAACAAAACAGATCACAGACAAGGACACTAAACTTGCACAGTTATCTATCACATTCAAAGATCATGCACTAGATTGGTATATGAGTTTAGCCACAAGCAATCCGCCATGGACAACCAGAACGATTGGAGATATCAAGAAGTTGTTGATAAATGAGTTTCAGAAGCCAGGTTCAAAGGACCAATACATGAACGAGATGGTAGATATTAGATAGAAACAAGGAAAATTTGTATGGGAGATTGACCAGAGATTCAATCAATTGAAAGGAAAGATGAAATATGTCATGACAGATATGCAACATAGGCATATGTTCGTCAACTCACTAATACCACACTTGAAATATCCACTGTGACAACAGAAGTTGCAGACATAGGCAGAGGCTCTGCAGGAAACCCTATAATTGGAAGAGAACCAATATCATAAGACAGATCCAGCCATCAAGGAGATGAAGGAAGATCTAATGTACTTAGCATTCCCAATAAATCAAAACAAGAACAGGGACAAAAGGGAATCCGTTTGGTGTACCACATGTAGGACAAAAGGACACCATAAGAACGAATGTCCAACATTCGCGTAGTAATTGGCAGCAAGAATGCCAAATCCATTACCAACATGAGGACTATGGTGTGAGATATGTAAGAAATAGAGCCACGATCCATATCACTTCACAATGATGCAGAAGTACCAGACAGTGCCAAAGAGCTCGTATTGCAACTTTTTCAAGTCAGTAGGCCATGATGAGAAAGATTGTAGAACCATGGAGTTGATGAGAGAGAGAACACCAGATGCATATCAAGTATAGGTAGAGATGATGACTGGGCAAGCCACACCCCATTTTAATCAAATACCAACAGTACAACATCGCACAACAACCATACAAAATTGTGCAGCCATAGTATAACACCGTGCAGCCACACTATAATACCACGTAGTATAACCAAGTGCCTCAGTATAACACACCGCGAGGGGATAGAGCTAAATACAAAGGTGGAGGAAGAGAAATAGGAGGCTTTGGAAGAGGTAGAGGACTAGTGGTATGTCACAATTGTCAATAACCAAGACACTATGCAAGAGAATGTTCACTTCCACCAGCGACCTGTATGTATTGTCGCGCATCAGATCATGATACAGAAGAATGTCTTACGCTATTAGGAAAGATCCAGGAAAAGAGGAATCAGAACAATCAGAATGTTCAGTGGATTTCAGCAGAAGCGAGGGATGAAGGAAGAAACATCAACATAGTTACACGCAAAGGAGCTAAAACAGGAAATGACGCAGTACGACAAGAGCCATCACAACACCAATGGGTGAAGAAGAATGTCGAACCAAGGAAGCAGTTTAACACGCAGAACAAGAAGGAGATATTTAAGCAATCCAGACAAGAATTTTTTAAGCCAAACATTCTGTCAACCTCAAATGTGCAGCATAGTAAGGAAGTGCCAGAGTACGAGATGCCTCCATCATTGGATCACACCAAAGAAATGCAGCCGCTGGGACAAGTAAGTACGATCAAAGGCAATTTGCAATCATGTGTAAAATTATTAAATGATCCATCCTTTGTCAAAGTATTACAAAATATGCTAGAAATATGTAGCATAGAGGCAGAAGGAAAGCTAGAACAAAAAATAGTCAATCACCTACATACAAGGAGGAGAACAAATAGGGAGTTCAAGTTGAACACCAACATTGGAGATTTCAACATGGGAGATATCATACTGGATTTTGGATCCGAAGTTAATGTATTACCCAAGAATACATGGCAATGTATGGGAGAGCCCACATTAGGATATTCATTGGTTCAGCTAAAACTAGCAAATCAACACAGAGTTATACCAATTGGAAGACTAAAAGGAGTGACAGTAGACCTAGATGGAGTGCGGACTAAAGCCAACTTCGAAGTAATAGAAATAGTGGATGGAACAACACCTTATCCAACATTGCTCGGCTTGGATTGGGCATTTGATAACCAGGCTATAACCAACTTAAAGACATGGAAAATGACCTTCGCGTCAGAAGAATACAGGGTCATTGTGCCATTAGACCCATCGGAAGGGGAAAGGTTCATAGAGCCTACTTGCTTGGACCTGGAGGAAATTAGCCTGTTGTACAGAAAAACTGCGTGAGATGAGGATTATGTAAACCCAACTGCAGATAGGATACTCAGTTGGCAGAGCATCACCTCATGTGTGTCAGACTCAGATACGGGTTTGGAGAATTGGCAACAGAGGTTACACAAAGTTTCCACAAGAATCTGTGCAAGAATAGACCGCGTAATAAGATGGGTAGGTACAGAGATAAGGGAACCACCCAGTTTCCATGCGGCGAAAAATATAGAAGCATTCTTGACACGCTATGATGATGAAGTGTTAGAAAGTCAATGACTCTTATCACTAGATATAGCACTCAAGGAGACACTTGCAAGATGGTGGGGTGTGCACAAAGAAACAATCAAGTACTGGTACCAATGTAAGTGATTATTGGGCATTAGGTTTGGCACAAAACAAGGAATCAACCAGCGGAAAAAATATGATGGACAGGGGTCACCAGCAGGACACTTGGAGAAGTGAAAAGCATTGTGAAAACTGACACCACCAGAGGAATGGCCTCACCATTTTGTACACACATTGGAGGGCATCGCAGCAAATTGGTATACAAACCAAGAACTACGCAAAGGAACTACGAGCTAGACAATACTACAACAGAAATTTACAGTCACTTTCTCATTTGAGCATGAGAACCCCAACATAGATGCAACACTTAAACAAATAAGAGGGGTGATATTTATTAAGGAACCAGAAGTTGAACTTATAACAGACGAACAACAGCAAAACAGACCTATTGTCATGCTACCATGTGTAGGAAGAAGTACCAGATGAAGATGACCCGCGCGATATTTAGATTGAGGAAGTTGAAGGTGAGAGAGAAGTGGAGGGTCCACCTCTAGAATTAGAAGTGATTGTTGCGTTGATCAAGGTTAAGAAATTCAACATCGAGACAGTGGAGAATCCCAAATTGGCCAGCATTGGAGACTATTGGGATGAGCAAGTAGTAGAAAGTATAAAAGAGTTACTGCACGAGTACAATGACTTGTTCCCAACAACATTCACAAAAATGAAAGGCATAGAGGGAGAGATAGGTGAAATGAAAATACCGCTCAAAGCTGAGGCAAGACCAATCATACAACGACCATATAGACTAAACCCAATATATAAGAAAAAAGTAAAATCTAATATTGAGAGGATGTTGGAGGCTGGAATCATAGAACTTATAGAAGAATCTGAATGGATAAGGCCTATGGTAGTCCAGGAGAAGAAACAAGGGGGGATAAGAATATGCGTCGACTTGAGAAAGTTGAACTATGTGTGCTTGCATGACCCATTCCCTACCTCGTTCACAGATGAAGTCTTGGAAAATGTAAGAGGACAGGAAGCTTATTCAATCACCGACGGATTCTCGGGATACCATCAAATCAATATAGCACCAAAAGACAGATACAAGACCACTTTTTCCATAGAATGGGGATGATACTAGTATACAGTCATGTTGTTTGGATTAAAGAATGCACCAGCAATATTTTCCATAGTCATAGTTGCATTTAAATAATTTATCCACCAGTTTCTAGAAGTATACCTAGACAATTGGACAGTCTATAGTCTGTTGAAAGACCATGTAGAGGTCTTACGGATTATGTTAGAAAGATGCAGGCAGTGCCAGGTATCGTTAAATATCAAGAAGTGCATATTCAAAATACCTTTTTGGATACTATTGGGCCATATAGTATGCAAGCAAGTTTTGCTAGTAGATCCTACCAAGATTGCAGTAATTGTTAATCTATCACCACCAAAAATAGTCTTTCAATTAAGAGAGACATTGGGACACACAGGATACTACAGGAAAATTATAAAAGGGTACGCGCAAATCACTGCACCAATGGAGAAATTTCTAAGGAAAGACACAAATTTCCAGTGGAATGAGGATTGTCAACACAGTTTGGATACACTGGAAGAGAAGATGGTAACCGCACCAATAATGGTATTCCCATATTGGGAGAAGACATTCCATGTACATGTAGATGCATTGGCCATAGCACTTGGAGCTATTCTGACGTAGCCAGCAGTAGGAGAATTGGATCATCCTATAGCATTTGATAGCAAAAAACTGTCAGAATCATAGCAGAACTACAACACTATAGAGAGGGAAGGCCTAGCTATGGTCTACGCGCTCCAGAAATTCAAACATTACTTATTAGGAAAACATTTCAAGATGTTCACGGACCATTCAGCACTCAAATACCTCGTCAACAAGCCAGTGTTGGGGGGGGGGAATTTGCATATGGTTATTTTTGTTCCAAGAGTTTGACTTCGAAGTAATAGCCAAGCCAGGAAAGTTGAATGCATGACCTGATCACCTATCGAGGATCATGAATGGGAAGTAACCTACAAATCTAGAGGATAAATTTCTGGATGCATAGTTATTTTTAGTCCAGATCATCGATGAATACGTCGCAAACATTATCCAATACTTGAGTACAGGGACCACACCATAGGAATCTAACACCGCGCAGAAGAAGAATTTGGTAGTCAAGGTTGCAAATTACCAGCTAATTGCGGGACACTTATACAAAATGGGTGCAGATAGAATCTTGCGAAGATGTGTGCTAGAACATGAAAGGCCTAGAATTTTAGTAGAAGCCCATGAGGGAATAGCAGGAGGGAATTATGCAGAAAAAGCTAATCGCCAAAGGTATTGCGCGCAAGACTATGGTGGCCAACCATACACAGAGACTTGAAGGACTACTGCCATAAATGTGATGTCTATCAAAGGGTTGGTAAACCAAATAGAAGTGACGAGATGACTCTGTGACCACAAGTAAATTTGCAGGTATTTTAAAAATGTGCAATAGATTTTGTGGGACCAATTAACCCACCAAAAAAAAGGTCAAGAGCGAGGTATATTGTCACTGCGATGGAATACCTGACAAGATGGGTGAAAGCAGCACCGGTAAAAGATTGCAGCATAGAGATAGCAGCACACTTCCTGTTCAAGCAAGTGATCACTAGATTTGGTTGCCCAAGGATTTTAACGAGTGATCAAGGCACTCATTTCATTAACAGTACTATTAAGGCTATGACTGAAGAATTTGAAGTTCATCATCCAAAGAATACACCATATCATCCCCAAGCAAATGGGACAGTGGAAGCCTTTAACAAGATCCTTGAAAATGCACTGACAAAGATTTGCAACGTTAATAGGGATGATTGGGACTTAAAGATACAAACGGTATTGTGGGAATACAAGACCACATGCAATAAATTGATAGGACAAACACCATTCAGACTAGTGTACGGACAAGAAGTTGTGGTGCCATTAGAATTTTTGGTGCCTAGTCTGCGCGTAGCAGCAATTACAAACATGATAGAATGAGGCGCAGTATAGGAAAGGCTAAATCAATTAATGATCATGGAAGAAGATAGGATTCTAGTAGGGTTCCACCAGGAAGTTTAGAAAGCAAGAGACAAAGCTTGGCATGACAGACATATCAAGAGGAAGGGTTTCAAGCAAGGAGATCTAGTCTTGATGTATGATAGAAAATTCCTTCAACACCCAGGAAAACTCAAAATGCACTGGTTAGGACCATACAAAGTAAAGACTGTCACAGATGGGGGAGTTGTACAATTGAAGGATTTAGAAGGAATAAAACTGAAAGGGATGATCAATGGGAGCCGACTTAAGTTGAATAGGGCCAATCGACCCCCGGGCAATTTAAAAAAAAAAACAGCAACGAACATTTAACAAAGGCATAGGGCACCAAGAAGAGAATGAGCGTGCACACTCGGGAATGCCAACATGGCGGAGGAAAAGGCCAATGGTCACTACAAGTGGGAAAGCGGAAACAGTGGGAAAGAAGGACACAGTAAACAACAGCCAACGGATGACAGCTATCAAACTTAAATAAAAAATTGACTGACGGGACGTCACATTAATCGTGTCAACTAGAGACAGCAAGAGAATTCAATAAAAAGTATGCAGGAGGCACCGATTCAATTAAAACGCAAATGTGGTAATGTCCACAAGAAGCTTCATCGAATTCGTATATAAACTGGTACATGGGACTAGGAAGGTTATTTTTCAAGTGAGAAAAGCAGAGAACAATAGAGAATAGTTAGCTGAGAGCAAAGTTCCCAGAGCTTACATAGGCCACCATGTTTGGCAGACAACAACCTGAACACCGTGACACCACCTAAACAAGGAGAACTGAACCAAATTGGCCAATGAACCTGAAGCAACGCCAGAGCCTCACCGCAAGCACAGGAAAGCGAACAGTAACAACTTCAGCCTCTAGAAGTCATCAATGTGGACAAAATCCCATCGCATGATATGACACCAGAAATCCCCACACCTATTGTGGAGGAAAAACAGCAGACAACACCAGTGGGCATTGACATGGATGTAACAGAAGGGGGACAGGGACAACAAGCTAAGGACGCAAACATTCATTTGCACTACAGAAACCCTGAAGAGTGCCCCAGAATTAATGGGACAGTCTCGAACCAGGAGGAAATGACCACGCTAGAAATATTACTGATCCAGGTGGATATCAGTGGCCACCCACCTTTTCTGACTGGCTCAAAACAGTTTTCTGGCAATTTTGGCAATTTACTATTTTTAGCAGTTTTTAACTTCCGGGGCCATTTTGAGGGCCCAAATGAAGGTTTNGGTTATTTTTGTTCCAAGAGTTTGACTTCGAAGTAATAGTCAAGCCAGGAAAGTTGAACGCATGTCCTGATCACCTATCGAGGATCACGAATGGGAAGGAACCTACAAATCTAGAGGATAAATTTCTGGATGCATAGTTATTTTTAGTCCATATCACCGATGAATACGTCGCAAACATTATCCAATACTTGAGTACAAGGACCACACCATAGGAATATAACACCGCGCAGAAGAAGAATTTGGTATTCAAGGTTGCAAATTACCAGCTAATTGCAGGACACTTATACAAAATGGGTGCAGATAGCATCTTGCGAAGATGTGTGCTAGAACATGAAAGGCCTAGAATTTTAGTAGAAGCCCATGAGGGAATAGCAGGAGGGAATTATGCAGAAAAAGCTAATCGCCAAAGGTATTGCGTGCAGGACTATGGTGGCCAACCATACACAGAGACTTGAAGGACTACTGCCAGAAATGTGATGTCTGTCAAAGGGTTGGTAAACCAAATAGAAGTGACGAGATGACTCTGTGACCACAAGTAAATTTGTAGGTATTTTAAAAATGTGCAATAGATTTTGTGGGACCAATTAACCCACCAAAAAAAAGGTCAAGAGCGAGGTATATTATCATTGCGATGGAATACCTGACAAGATGGGCGAAAGCAGCACCGGTAAAAGATTGCAGCATAGAGATAGCAGCACACTTCCTGTTCAAGCAAGTGATCACTAGATTTGGTTGCCCAAGGATTTTAACGAGTGATCAAGGCACTCATTTCATTAACAGTACTATTAAGGCTATGACTGAAGAATTTGAAGTTCATCATCCAAAGAATACACCATATCATCCCCAAGCAAATGGGACAGTGGAAGCCTTTAACAAGATCCTTGAAAATGCACTGACAAAGATTTGCAACGTTAATAGGGATGATTGGGACTTAAAGATACAAACGGTATTGTGGGAATACAAGACCACATGCAATAAATTGATAGGACAAACACCATTCAGACTAGTGTACGGACAAGAAGTTGTGGTGCCATTAGAATTTTTGGTGCCTAGTCTGCGCGTAGCAGCAATTACAAACATGATAGAATGAGGCGCAGTATAGGAAAGGCTAAATCAATTAATGATCATGGAAGAAGATAGGATTCTAGTAGGGTTCCACCAGGAAGTTTAGAAAGCAAGAGACAAAGCTTGGCATGACAGACATATCAAGAGGAAGGGTTTCAAGCAAGGAGATCTAGTCTTGATGTATGATAGAAAATTCCTTCAACACCCAGGAAAACTCAAAATGCACTGGTTAGGACCATACAAAGTAAAGACTGTCACAGATGGGGGAGTTGTACAATTGAAGGATTTAGAAGGAATAAAACTGAAAGGGATGATCAATGGGAGCCGACTTAAGTTGAATAGGGCCAATCGACCCCCGGGCAATTTAAAAAAAAAAACAGCAACGAACATTTAACAAAGGCATAGGGCACCAAGAAGAGAATGAGCGTGCACACTCGGGAATGCCAACATGGCGGAGGAAAAGGCCAATGGTCACTACAAGTGGGAAAGCGGAAACAGTGGGAAAGAAGGACACAGTAAACAACAGCCAACGGATGACAGCTATCAAACTTAAATAAAAAATTGACTGACGGGACGTCACATTAATCGTGTCAACTAGAGACAGCAAGAGAATTCAATAAAAAGTATGCAGGAGGCACCGATTCAATTAAAACGCAAATGTGGTAATGTCCACAAGAAGCTTCATCGAATTCGTATATAAACTGGTACATGGGACTAGGAAGGTTATTTTTCAAGTGAGAAAAGCAGAGAACAATAGAGAATAGTTAGCTGAGAGCAAAGTTCCCAGAGCTTACATAGGCCACCATGTTTGGCAGACAACAACCTGAACACCGTGACACCACCTAAACAAGGAGAACTGAACCAAATTGGCCAATGAACCTGAAGCAACGCCAGAGCCTCACCGCAAGCACAGGAAAGCGAACAGTAACAACTTCAGCCTCTAGAAGTCATCAATGTGGACAAAATCCCATCGCATGATATGACACCAGAAATCCCCACACCTATTGTGGAGGAAAAACAGCAGACAACACCAGTGGGCATTGACATGGATGTAACAGAAGGGGGACAGGGACAACAAGCTAAGGACGCAAACATTCATTTGCACTACAGAAACCCTGAAGAGTGCCCCAGAATTAATGGGACAGTCTCGAACCAGGAGGAAATGACCACGCTAGAAATATTACTGATCCAGGTGGATATCAGTGGCCACCCACCTTTTCTGACTGGCTCAAAACAGTTTTCTGGCAATTTTGGCAATTTACTATTTTTAGCAGTTTTTAACTTCCGGGGCCATTTTGAGGGCCCAAATGAAGGTTTNAAGGGCAAGAAGGCGATACTAAGGTCACCGTACAGGCAAGCCATCACAACCATTGTCTTGTTGCACATTCTGGAAGGTGTATGTATAACAGGAAATATGTTAGGCCACATGGAGAAATTTAGGTACTTAGACCATGACGTGGTGGACACAGACAAGTTCTTAGAGTTCGCCAAGCAAGTCTACCTATAAATTGTGGGTATAGGACCCTTTGGAGAACCAATTAATAAACATGTCCAGTGGGCAGCGGGACTGGCCGAAAACAGTATTCTAGGCATGTTGGACATTTCGCACTTTGGGAGGAGCTAATATGCAAACAACTACGTCAAGCAGCTGATGGCAGTCACCCATGGTGGATACCTGTGGCTAGAACATCTCATCTCAATAGACATAGAGCTTATTGCATACATCATAGGGATGCCATCACGGGGTGAGGATCCTGCGAAGTTCCTTGAGGACAAGACAAAGGAAAAAGCACTAGCTAAGTAAATGAAGAAGAAATATGGTACCGAAAGGGGGTCGCATAGAATCATCATCAAGCGTATTAGTGACATTGTGACAAGAATGGGCACAAACATTATGGCATGCAAATTACTTAGGAAATGCCGCAAGGAGGAAGTCCCAGTTGGGGTTGTTGCAGCTGCAGCACAGTGTGCAGAGGGAACCACACTCAGTTGGGCCCCTTATTTGTTGAATATGTTCCTAGATGAAAAGGACGCGCAAGATTTGGGGACATAATTTCATTATTCATGGCTACTCATCCTGATAGACTTGATCGGATGGAAGGAGTCGAAGTATTCATTCTTTGCCACTAGACCCAATCCCTACCACAGAGTGTGATACTTATCATTGGGGTCTCCTTCGGACCCCAAGAACAGAAAGGTGAATGCATCCATCTTTGAAGTATATCTCAGCAACCTACAAGACAACATCGCCAACACTTGGAGGGTGACACCGGAAGCAATAGCATG
The DNA here is from genome assembly GCA_000966675.3 of Picea glauca. NCBI lineage: Eukaryota > Viridiplantae > Streptophyta > Pinopsida > Pinales > Pinaceae > Picea > Picea glauca. Next base: position 9,123 of record JZKD02S0265920.1, on the reverse strand, counting down.
GTATTAGGGCATAGCCAACTTCAAAGCCACTAGACATGAAATGTGGATCCAGGCATGGAAATATCCTAACAATCAATTGCTAAAATTGTGCTACTGCATCAAGGAGGTGGATATAGATATGGCCATTAAGGATTGGGATGATAACTGGAGGATTCTAGTCCTCAATCGAGAAATACCCACAGAAATGGAGGACGAGGAGGTAGGATAGGAACAGACACATGTCAAAGAGATAACATTGCCCAAGAAACCAAGGACAGGTCAGAAGAAGGCGCAACAAAAAAAGGGGTGGCATCCAAGAAAGGCACCCAGGCGAGGAAGAAGAACAACACATAGGCACCATAGGTACAGAAGAAACAGGTTGAGACAGCACATGGAACCACATCAAGTGCTACTCCATAGGAGAAAGGCCAGACTAAGAGACCAGTCATCCAGACGGGGAGTGTGTGCAAGAAGACGAAGGCACACAAAACACCCCCAGAATACACAATCACCCAGGACGATGCATACATGGTGGCCCAAATGGTCTAGGATCACACAGTCGAGGATTTTGATAATGTTGCACACCAAAGGGACATGATTGAGGAAGAGCTAGCATACATGCGACAACCCCTCGAGCAGCTCAGAGAAGCGCAGGTAGCCGACAGTAGTGTAGGAACAATCCCATCAGCATCACAAATATGAGGCGAAGCTTGATCAAGCGAGCAAGACAGGATCCAGATGACAGCACCGTCGAGCTCGACATTTCATGTCACACCCAACATGTTGTGCATGGACGAAATCATGGGGAAGACACCCCTAAAGTACTTGGCTCAAATACAGTTGGTATTGACGCGGATACCAACCAAGGCCTTTTATAAATTGCAAGTCAGCATCACACAAGAGGTAAAGTCTCGCGCACACACAGATGCATCTGAACTGCAGCAGGCAAAAGACAATTGGGACGAGTTGGAATTGGTACTCGAGCAGGCTAAGCTCAAGACCAAAGATGAAAAAGACCACACGGATAGGATGGAGCAGGAATTGGCCATAGCCTATGAGAAAATCCCAAAAAGCACACAGACGGTCGAACTCACAGTGACACGGAATATTGATCGGATTGTGCAAACAATAGATCAATACAAACAGGAGATCGAGCACCTCCGAGAGAAGCTCATATCTACCACTCCACCAGAGGTGAAGGAGAAGAGGAAGAAGGAGGCAACAACGCAGATAAAGGAGATCAAGCGACAAGTCCACACGACAGTCTACTTGTTCGAGAAAGCAGCACAGCTCAGGACGAAGATGGAAGAGGATCAACAGTTCCAACAGTCGGACCAGGAATAACAAAGGATAAGAGTCGCCATCCAAGACCTCAAGCAGAGGCAGAAGACAATACTAATCATGGAGCACATCAAAGGAGCGTGGGATATGAAGAAACTGTAGGCAGAACTCATAGTTGGGTAGACACATAAAAAGGAGCGCCAGGCTCAAATGGAACCACTGTAGGAACGGGCAACAAAGGTCATTGCATAGGCAAAAGAAGAAAAAACAAATATGGAACAAACCCAGGTAGAGTGCGCAGGGATGGTCAGCAATGAGATTGTAGTGTAGGTATTGGACACACTCAAGGAGAAGACCACGTAGGCCCTAACGCAAGAAATGGAGCTCACAAAGAAGTTCCAAGCAATAGCAAGAGAGATCGACGAAGCACACCAGGTTTAGGTGGCTCGAGACGAGCCACATGTCAGTGTTGGGAGCCTTTTGGAAACATGTTGAATTAGAAAGAAAGGTTATTTTGGGAAAAAAAACAAGCAAGAGAAAAGAGACAGTTGGAAGGAAAAGAAACACGCGCGCATGCATGGAAGACCTAACGACACTAGGGTTAGGGTTTTTGTAATACATTGTAATGGTTGGTGAGACGAAGATAAATAGAAGAGATAGATACATAGAGAAAAGAAGGGGGAAAGAAAGAAAAAGGGAGAGGGAGGCGAGATATACGAAGACAAGAAGAGAACCTTAAGGATGGTATGAGTTACTAGGGAGCTAGGAGGGGCATGAGTGAATTGATCATGAGGCTTAGATCACAGACTAAGGAGCCTGGTGTGATCTAGTCAGCCTCGCAAGGATCGAGGAGCCTATGGGAAGAAAGAAGACTAAGATTGTAACCATGCACGGCATGAATATTTCCAAAACTATAATAAAATCCTTAGAGCCAGATATTTGTGGACGTAGCCCGGGAGAGGGTGAACCATGGTAACACTGTGTTATGTGATTGAATGAATGTGTTTTTTCATCTGAGTAGTGGATGAATGATGAATGAATGAAGTAACTTAGTAAATCAGTTGTACCACATGCATGCATGGAATGAATGTTATACTAGATGTTGAATAAACTGAATAAAGGTTAAGGTGCAGATCTCTCTCAGTCTCAGGTTGCAAATACCTGAGTATTGCAACCACCCATAGAGCTATCTCGGGTGAGACTGTGCAGTACACTATGTGTATTGGGTTGCCTTCTAAGTGACTAGAGGGGTTGATAGCCTTTAAGGGATTTTGTTGGGAAGATTCTTAGTTATGAACTGGGGTCAATCTATAATGGTAAATAGATAAAAGGGAATGGAAAACCAACATGTGTTCATGACACTGTAATAGAAATCAAAATCGGTTTTTCATTGATGTCCCCATGTGACCAAATTAGTAAATGGGACTAAATGAAGAAGGTACAGCGAATTGTGGACAGCTTGGTACGTCTGAAAAAAAATAATATTTGAGCCAAATACTTCATCTTGTGGAAACCAATTGGCATTTCCTACCAATGATCCATTCCAACAAATCTATTTGACGACTATCATACTATGTAGTCAATCACTAGTACATTTACAAGAATTTTATTGGTAAGCTTCCTATAGTGTTGATAATGATTTGAATCTACTTTCCTTGAACCATTCTTCCACCTACATTGTGAATATTATGAAAACTAAACATATTAAGCATTGTTTTTCTCCATATAGATTGAATGTATACATATACAGGAGCTTACAACACTAAAATCAATACATGTTTTGAGTTTTGATGGACAACAACAACTTACACACTAAAAGCAATACATGCTTTATATTTTGACGGACACTAGTAACTTATACACTAAAATCAGTTGTCATTTTATGTCAACAACAATGGAAGTTAAAAGATAGAAAATATGCAGAGCATTCACCTTGGAACACTGAAAAGACAATGACATTTGCCTCCACATCTATGCAAATTCATTTTTTTCATCTTCATCACTTTCACTTTGCATGTCTCTCCACCATGGTAAATCTATTTGGGAATCATCAGCAAAATCAGGTCCCAATATTGTGTCCTATGCAACCTTTACAAGTTCTCCAATTTTACTCTCATATGATTTCTCCATGTTCTAGAGAAGCCAATGTCTTATGTCATTAGTAGCGTCTTCCAAATATTTTCAGTTTCCACTATAAAGGTTAACTCATCCTTTCCACCATGTTTCACCACCTTTTTCACATCTGTAAGTGACTCTAATTCTTTCCGGAAATCATCAGTTTTCTCTTCTAAGTTCTCTATAACCCTTTCAAGTGCACCATCCACATCAATATCTAATGAGAAACTAGTGAATCACAAAAGAAAACCCCACAACATTAATACAAAATCTATAACCTTGATCTCTCTAAATATACACTAAGAAAAATTGAAGTATCCTTGACCACTCACTAGGTCAAGGTATTCAGTAAGGCTAAACATTACAGAAAGGAGGTGGGTAAATGGTAGATATCAAATAGGAATTTCAAAACTTAGGATAACAGAATTTACCCAACTCAACTTATTTTGGAACCTTTTAGATATGTTACTTCCATGATTATTAAAATGTATGGAGAACGTGATGATTCTCATTTCAAATAAGCTCGGGTCCTACCGATCCATGAGATAGTTAATAAAGGATCAAATTTTGAAGTTGAAATCTATCCTTTTGGTTAAAATGCTTGATGCAATAATCTGCATGGTTAGAGATTCTCCTCAGGGTGATCCTCGAGGAATCTTCATGGATTATTTTTTCATATATATAATTTGTGTAGCTAATCCTTTTGCAAAATTTAGGTGGAATTGGACTCCAACTAAAATCCCTATGCAAGTTTATTGTCAATATATTTACGGGAACAATACATTGGAAGCAACAATCTTATTTTTTTATAAATAATAATCCTTCATTGGACCATCGACGACCCCGTTCGTCGATTATTCGACTAGCATCGTGTTTTCTTCCTCACTCGGTAATTGTCGTAAATACAATTGGTTCGTCGATACCCTATCGATAGTTCGGCGGGATCCTAATGATATTTTGATGAATAGTCGTCGATGGTTTGTCGTAGTCTAATCGCTCTCCAAATGAACTAGAGACACAAATGTGATGAATTTGTGACGAACTAATGGGGCAAATTCATCCATGGTTTGTCTCTCTTAGGACATCCATTAGTCAATCTTTCGATGTACTAGCGACGACAACGTGATGGCTTTGAGACGAACTGATGAGGCACATTTGTCGTAGGTTAATCGCTCTTACAACGAACCATGACAAGAAAAAACTTGATTTGGGACCCACATTGCTCGATGGTACGATGGATGTGTTCATCTCTATTGCGATGAAATCGTGATCGTCGTAATTGTGACGGTTGTGAAACGACGAAAAATGGGTTGTAGCCTTTGTCGTACTTGTGACGTTGTGGCGACAAACATGTGTCGGTAAATTGTTGAAAAATGGACCCAATGTAGTAGTGGTTTGACATGTATATTCATATGTATATCACTCATGTATATTATGTTTTTCATATAATGTTGTGGTTTTTGTTGTTGGAGTTTGATTTATAAAATGTATTAGGAGTATGCTAATGATGAACATTGTTAATTACTTATCAGTTTTTAAGTGAAATTTGATATGTATCACTCATTTAAATTTACAGTTTCCATATAATATTTAACTCTACTTCTATGAAAGCATTTATAATGGATTGTGATTGCAAAAAGTTATAACCATTAATGTCATATAATGTTTAACTATTGTTCAAGGCGAATTTTTTGTTGTCCAACAAGATACAATATGTTGATTTAACGTGTTTAGAAACAAAAATACTTGAATATTATGAGTGAAATGATTGTGATTTGAATATTTATGTCTTTTTCATATATTTTAATGATAACATTATAACATAATTATTCACTAATAATNGGACCAGGAATAACAAAGGATAAGAGTCGCCATCCAAGACCTCAAGCAGAGGCAGAAGACAATACTAATCATGGAGCACATCAAAGGAGCGTGGGATATGAAGAAACTGTAGGCAAAACTCATAGTTGGGTAGACACATAAAAAGGAGCGCCAGGCTCAAATGGAACCACTGTAGGAATGGGCAACAAAGGTCATTGCATAGGGAAAAGAAGAAAAAACAAATATGGAACAAACCCAGGTAGAGTGCGCAGGGATGGTCAGCAATGAGATTGTAGTGTAGGTATTGGACACACTCAAGGAGAAGACCACGTAGGCCCTAACGCAAGAAATGGAGCTCACGAAGAAGTTCCAAGCAATAGCAAGAGAGATCGACGAAGCACACCAGGTTTAGGTGGCTCGAGACGAGCCACATGTCAGTGTTGGGAGCCTTTTGGAAACATGTTGAATCAGAAAGAAAGGTTATTTTGGGAAAAAAAACAAGCAAGAGAAAAGAGACAGTTGGAAGGAAAAGAAACACGCGCGCATGCATGGAAGACCTAACGACGCTAGGGTTAGGGTTTTTGTAATACATTGTAATGGTTGGTGAGCCGAAGATAAATAGAAGAGATAGATACATAGAGAAAAGAAGGGGGCAAGAAAGAAAAAGGGAGAGGGAGGCGAGATATACGAAGACAAGAAGAGAACCTTAAGGATGGTATGAGTTACTAGGAAGCTAGGAGGGGCATGAGTGAATTGATCCTGAGGCTTAGATCACAGACTAAGGAGCCTGGTGTGATCTAGTCAGCCTCGCAAGGATCGAGGAGCCTATGGGAAGAAAGAAGACTAAGATTGTAACCATGCATGGCATGAATATTTCCAAAACTATAATAAAATCCTTAGAGCCAGATATTTGTGGACGTAGCCCGGGAGAGGGTGAACCATGGTAACACTGTGTTATGTGATTGAATGAATGTTTTTTTGCATCTGAGTAGTGGATGAATGATGAATGAATGAAGTAACTTAGTAAATCAGTTGTACCACATGCATGCATGGAATGAATGTTATACTAGATGTTGAATAAACTGAATAAAGGTTAAGGTGCAGATCTCTCTCAGTCTCAGGTTGCAAATACCTGAGTATTGCAACCACCCATAGAGCTATCTCGGGTGAGACTGTGCAGTACACTATGTGTATTGGGTTGCCTTCTAAGTGACTAGAGGGGTTGATAGCCTTTAAGGGATTTTGTTGGGAAGATTCTTAGTTATGAACTGGGGTCAATCTATAATGGTAAATAGATAAAAGGGAATGGAAAACCAACATGTGTTCATGACACTGTAATAGAAATCAAAATCGGTTTTTCATTGATGTCCCCATGTGACCAAATTAGTAAATGGGACTAAATGAAGAAGGTACAGCGAATTGTGGACAGCTTGGTACGTCTGAAAAAAAATAATATTTGAGCCAAATACTTCATCTTGTGGAAACCAATTGGCATTTCCTACCAATGATCCATTCCAACAAATCTATTTGACGACTATCATACTATGTAGTCAATCACTAGTACATTTACAAGAATTTTATTGGTAAGCTTCCTATAGTGTTGATAATGATTTGAATCTACTTTCCTTGAACCATTCTTCCACCTACATTGTGAATATTATGAAAACTAAACATATTAAGCATTGTTTTTCTCCATATAGATTGAATGTATACATATACAGGAGCTTACAACACTAAAATCAATACATGTTTTGAGTTTTGATGGACAACAACAACTTACACACTAAAAGCAATACATGCTTTATATTTTGACGGACACTAGTAACTTATACACTAAAATCAGTTGTCATTTTATGTCAACAACAATGGAAGTTAAAAGATAGAAAATATGCAGAGCATTCACCTTGGAACACTGAAAAGACAATGACATTTGCCTCCACATCTATGCAAATTCATTTTTTTCATCTTCATCACTTTCACTTTGCATGTCTCTCCACCATGGTAAATCTATTTGGGAATCATCAGCAAAATCAGGTCCCAATATTGTGTCCTATGCAACCTTTACAAGTTCTCCAATTTTACTCTCATATGATTTCTCCATGTTCTAGAGAAGCCAATGTCTTATGTCATTAGTAGCGTCTTCCAAATATTTTCAGTTTCCACTATAAAGGTTAACTCATCCTTTCCACCATGTTTCACCACCTTTTTCACATCTGTAAGTGACTCTAATTCTTTCCGGAAATCATCAGTTTTCTCTTCTAAGTTCTCTATAACCCTTTCAAGTGCACCATCCACATCAATATCTAATGAGAAACTAGTGAATCACAAAAGAAAACCCCACAACATTAATACAAAATCTATAACCTTGATCTCTCTAAATATACACTAAGAAAAATTGAAGTATCCTTGACCACTCACTAGGTCAAGGTATTCAGTAAGGCTAAACATTACAGAAAGGAGGTGGGTAAATGGTAGATATCAAATAGGAATTTCAAAACTTAGGATAACAGAATTTACCCAACTCAACTTATTTTGGAACCTTTTAGATATGTTACTTCCATGATTATTAAAATGTATGGAGAACGTGATGATTCTCATTTCAAATAAGCTCGGGTCCTACCGATCCATGAGATAGTTAATAAAGGATCAAATTTTGAAGTTGAAATCTATCCTTTTGGTTAAAATGCTTGATGCAATAATCTGCATGGTTAGAGATTCTCCTCAGGGTGATCCTCGAGGAATCTTCATGGATTATTTTTTCATATATATAATTTGTGTAGCTAATCCTTTTGCAAAATTTAGGTGGAATTGGACTCCAACTAAAATCCCTATGCAAGTTTATTGTCAATATATTTACGGGAACAATACATTGGAAGCAACAATCTTATTTTTTTATAAATAATAATCCTTCATTGGACCATCGACGACCCCGTTCGTCGATTATTCGACTAGCATCGTGTTTTCTTCCTCACTCGGTAATTGTCGTAAATACAATTGGTTCGTCGATACCCTATCGATAGTTCGGCGGGATCCTAATGATATTTTGATGAATAGTCGTCGATGGTTTGTCGTAGTCTAATCGCTCTCCAAATGAACTAGAGACACAAATGTGATGAATTTGTGACGAACTAATGGGGCAAATTCATCCATGGTTTGTCTCTCTTAGGACATCCATTAGTCAATCTTTCGATGTACTAGCGACGACAACGTGATGGCTTTGAGACGAACTGATGAGGCACATTTGTCGTAGGTTAATCGCTCTTACAACGAACCATGACAAGAAAAAACTTGATTTGGGACCCACATTGCTCGATGGTACGATGGATGTGTTCATCTCTATTGCGATGAAATCGTGATCGTCGTAATTGTGACGGTTGTGAAACGACGAAAAATGGGTTGTAGCCTTTGTCGTACTTGTGACGTTGTGGCGACAAACATGTGTCGGTAAATTGTTGAAAAATGGACCCAATGTAGTAGTGGTTTGACATGTATATTCATATGTATATCACTCATGTATATTATGTTTTTCATATAATGTTGTGGTTTTTGTTGTTGGAGTTTGATTTATAAAATGTATTAGGAGTATGCTAATGATGAACATTGTTAATTACTTATCAGTTTTTAAGTGAAATTTGATATGTATCACTCATTTAAATTTACAGTTTCCATATAATATTTAACTCTACTTCTATGAAAGCATTTATAATGGATTGTGATTGCAAAAAGTTATAACCATTAATGTCATATAATGTTTAACTATTGTTCAAGGCGAATTTTTTGTTGTCCAACAAGATACAATATGTTGATTTAACGTGTTTAGAAACAAAAATACTTGAATATTATGAGTGAAATGATTGTGATTTGAATATTTATGTCTTTTTCATATATTTTAATGATAACATTATAACATAATTATTCACTAATAAT
>JZKD02S0265909.1:0-10158 GCA_000966675.3 Picea glauca | reverse complement strand
CATGTTTGTGGGAGTTTGGGAATGGGTTAAAAAAAATCCTCTTCGATGGAAATGGATTTAAGAATTTTGAGAATTTTTCGGAAACTTCAACATCCAAAAAATAGAACTTTGAAATGAATTTTAGAAAGATTAAAATTAAAATTTTATTAACATATCTTATCTTTTTGGATTTGAACTTGTTATTTTTTAAAAGGAAACAAAGACACTTAATTTATTACAAATATTTTTATTATATTTATTCAAAATATTATTATAAAATAAAGATTATGTAAACATATTTCAAAAATTATTTAAATAAAAAAACTTAATAATGCTCACATTATAATTGTGGATAAGAATCAATACCCTTTAATCTGTTATTTGATTTTTTTTCAATCAAAATCAAAACAATGGTTCAAATTTACAGAGATATTTGAAGTTTATATATGTAAAGTTTTATTATATATATATATATATATTTTTCTCATTTTCTAATTGAACCTTGATTCTTTACAGATATAAACATTTCAATATTGTGTTAAATATATTCATATAATTACTAGCACAAATTAAATTAGTAATTTCTATATTATAGTTGTTTTAGTATGAACAAATATGTTCTAGAATATTTTAAATGTATTATTATCTAGATACATTGTAATATAAAATATTTTTTTACTATATAATATTGGGGAAACATTGGTATGAAGGACCCTATATAGGACATACTATCTAACATTAATCTTGTAATAAGTTGAAGAGAAACATGTTTTTTCTTAATTGTAACTTTTTGTTATAAAATTTGCATATACCATTCTATGTGGATGTGATGGTCAATCTTTATTTTTAATTAGTAAGAACAAACCCTAAAATACTCAAAATTAATTTATGAAAGAATTAACATTTAAAATAGCTAAAAATGATGATAAATCATTCAATCTAAAACTGCTCATTAAAATTAAAATTATGTAATTTTTAATATTCAAAATTATACAAATGTATTTTTATAAATATATCATGAAGATTTAAAGTAAAAATATTTTTAATTAAAACCATTTAAACTAATCGAAATTGTGACATGTGAAATTGTATGATTAATAAATGATGATGATGTTTATCTATTATGTAGGACCAACAAGATCCATCCAACAAATATAATTAATTATGATGAAAATGAAAGAAACAAAGTCATTATGATTTTTATAATCTAAAAGAAGATCTTTAAGTGTAATTATATTTTAAAATTAAATAAAGTTATTAAGTTTTATATTATAAAAGATAAAACACATTTAAAAAAAATGATATTTTTAATTATTTTTATAAATTTATTTATTTTAAAATATTTTCTAATTAATCAAATAATAAATATCACTATAAATAAATAAAAAAATTATTTAAAAATTATTCATTTCATTGATGAATTTAATAATAAGCATAAGCTATATAAAATTAAATACATACCTTTAAAAAAAAAGGTAATACTTTATGCAACATTACACTCCATTGAGTTGTAATTTGTAATTTTAGTAGTTGAATTGAGGTATTACTATGGCATTGATTTAATTTTCATGAATGTAAATGTGAACTAACACACCACATTCACCATGAATGGGTAAACTTGTTTCAAAAGTTAATGATCTCATTGTTCTAAAACTTAATAATCTCATAAAAAATAATATATAAAAGCATATAATATAATTAAATACATTGACATTAAATGATAATAACACTTATACGTAAGACTCATTTCATTAAATTGTAGTTTGAATGGTTGATATACGTTAAAACTTACAAGAATGCAGATCTTTAATTATGCGTTTGCACCGAGTTTGGCTGCTTCCCATAACTTAAATTTTCAGAAACAGAAAAGGTTCATTATACATATAAACTAAACTAAGTTTAGTAACTTTGACATGTGCCTCAGTAAAAGAAATAAACTTAAAAAATATAAAATTATCCACTTATTAATTTATTCTAAAATATTTTCTATTATAAAAAAATAATATACTATACAAAATAAAAGATCCAATAATTAATATAATATAAAGTGTATTAGAAAATAATAATTTTCAAATACTTAATATTATATGTATAAGGGGAAATTCATAACATTATATTGTCAAATAAAAAAAATAACCTAAAGTTAGAATAACGTATATTTATGAACTTTATTATATAGATTCAAATATATTGTAGATTATCCTAAACAATGAAAGTATTGATTCAAAGCTTCTCTTCAATTTCTTAGGAATTTATGATGATTATTTTAGTAGTAAAAAATTTAAAATATTTAGGGTTATTAGCTTAGTTTTTGTTGATACAATTTTAAGATTTCAATATACAATAGCATCATTGTGTATAAAGAGTCTTGGCCACCTAAAATAACCCATCAATAATGTTATGGCTTGCAGGCATTTAGTGCATCATTTTCTTCCTTTATAATAGTTTCATCAGTCACATTAACTTCTTCTACACATAATCTATTAAGCATGTTCAATACCTTTACTTATAGTTCTACTTTAACTTTGTTATTCTTCTCTTCCTTCTCCTTCTTGAGCTCCATGAACTTCTTTACTATTTTAAAACTTATTCATGCTTACCCTTTTAGCTTTATGCTTGTGCTTTCTAAAGCTATTCTTGGAAAGTTGATTATGATCAATGCTAAACAAAAAAGTTCTTAAACCAAACCCTGGTCAATAATTACTTCTATTTTTTCCTTGATTTCTTACATGCATTCCTAGTTCCATTTACCATAGTTTTTGATAAATTAAAACTTTGGCTTTGAATTCACCTCTCAGGCTTGCCTATCCTAGAGAATGATGCAAGTTTTGTGCTCTTCTCAAATTGCCACAACATTCAACTTTCATGAATGTTGTCATCTAATACACTTCCCTAGGTACTTAGCCAAGTGCTCCTTCCACCCCTTACCTTCCCTTCATGATGTGTCTATTATCCCTATAATTGTGTCACTTCGGGACAATCATGTGACTAAGTTTTCCATCCAGTCTTCCATTTTATTAGGTGTATGAATTCATATCTTCAAAGGATTTCGCCTCTCTTCTACATCATTGAATATTACTTCCTAGTTCTAAAATGAGGTTGTGGCATCTCCATTGAGTAGATTGCTTACCAACTTTGAAATGGCTTCAAAGATCACTTTCGTAATGTTCATACTTAAAGATCATGTCATAACACCTTTGCATTTAACCTTATTGTTTGTGCCCATATATAATAAAAGAATAAAATAAACTTATCACATGGCCTTATATAATAAACGAATAAAGAGAACTTATCACATGGCCTTGATAGTTCCTTATTATGCCTCTTAACCCTTCCCATGCATTCCCATTTTGTGTTGTCCCTCTTTAACTAGTTTATATTTTGAGGCTTGTTCTTGAAGGAAGATTGAGGGACTTTAATAATTATTACTTGGAGACTGTTACCCCCTAACCTAGGGGTAACTAAGAAGATGATGTCTCGAGACTCACAGGTAGAAGACATGGAGTGCAGAGAGACCGATGCATAACACAACCCATAGAGCCCTTCTATTTAACCATAGTTCACCATCATCATCATTTACTAGAGTAGTATGCTTGGCTCCGAGAGGAAAACAAGTCTTGTTTCATGAGGTAACAAGTCCAGTCTCATGGTAAGTGTCACTTTAATATTTGAAGCATTTGAGCATGTTGCAAAGATTGCTTTCTTGATTATGGCATGTTTTCTTGGAAATTATACCTTTTGTTTTAAATGGATGTGGAATGTTCATATTGCTTTTGAAATATCCCATTTGTTTTTAATGAAATGCGTGGTTTGTTATAAGATTAAACCATTTCAAAATTGTACACATAGGTATGTATTACAATGGAAAAACAAACAAAAAATACTAAAATTTGTTGGACTAGCAATAAAGTATTTCCAAACATTTTATAAAGTTCAATACAACTCAATTTCCCTTGAGGGAAATGGTTAGGGTTTTTCTAGTCACATCCATGTCCATAGTCCCCTGGGCTCAGCCTTCTGAGCCTGTGTTTTCTCTTGATCACCACTGCCTGAGTGAGATCTTATTTTCTAGTTTTCTATGATGTTTGCATGCTCCTAGCTCTAGCTACAGTTTTATCTGGCGTCAGGCAACAAAAGTGGTAGTTGTGGTGGTGGTAGTTTTTTGGGGTTGTTGTGGTGGGAGCTTCTTGCTTAGGTTCTTCTCTACTGCTATGACTAGCCTCATTCCTGGTGGTGTGTTGGCCGATTTTTTATCCATTTTGCTGTGTTTGGGCTCTGAGGTGCCCCGATTCTTGGATCGTCCTGTTTTGCGCGGATCCGGGGGGAGGTTCTTTGGTGCGGTTCTTCTACTTAGTGACCCTGAGTCTTTTTTAGGCCATCTCTTCTCATTGTCGGTGTTTCTCTGTGGGCAATCCCTCTCTTTTGGTAGTCATCTATGTCATCTCCTTATGCTCGACCTCTCTAGTTTGAGGGAATTTCCAGGGTTTGATGTATACCCTCTGCTCCATGGTTCGGTTTCAAATTTTTTGATGCTGAGTTCTGATCATTTGAAGTAGAGATTTGGGGTTTTGGATCCTCTCTTTTCGAAAGGAATGTATCCCACTTTGACCCGGTTCGTCCTGCTTTTGGGTTTTATTTGGAGGTCTTCATTGATGCTTTCTCTTGGCAAGGTTTCTTTTGTTGTTTTCCCACTCCTAATTGTGGTCCCTATATCTAGTTATGTTGGTTTGTTTAGGGTTTGATGTATGCTCAGATTGAGGTCCTTCTAGAGGGTGTTGATGTCTCTCTCTTCCTCATATTGGATGGGGGTTTTGGCAAGTGCTTTGAGGTCCTTTCTAAGGGTGTGCAGTGTTGATGTGTTGACACCTTGAGGTCCTTTTAGAGGGCATCCAACTCTTTGGTTTCTCTTTTTCTAGTGTTTGTAGGATGGGGTCTTCTTCAGTGTCGTTTCCTTCTGGTTCTTTGATGTGATAACTTTATACCGCTTTGGCCTAGTCCTTCCAACTTTGGGGGTCTTCTTTGGGATTTCTTTCCCGACATGTTTTTCATGGAAGGGTTTTCTTGTACTTCAATGGTCGTTCTCTGACTTACTTCAGGTTGTTCCTAGCTCATTTACTGTACATTTCTTTGTGGCTTATTAACCATCTTCTAGACCCGTTCAGGCTCCTATTTTCTGATCACTTTACCCATGGTTGGGTTATTCTTAAGACACCCACATAATTTAATTTGGTTCTCTTTGAATGAATATAATTATGCTTTTTTTTGGAAAAAAATTTAATTTCCCTTCATTATTTTCATCTATAAAAATTTCAAGTTTTAAATATTAATTTTATAATCTACATCAATTTTTTTTTTATATAATTAATAAATTTAAAAAAAAACTATTTTATTTAAAAAAAACAAAATGATGTACTTATTTTTTCTTAAAAATATTTTAAGAAACACTGTAATATATAAGAAAGTAAGTTGATTATCCATGTCACTCTAATGCACCTAAACATCAAATTCATTTTACTTCTAATTGTACTTTTATCAAACTAAGATATGCATCCTAAGACCATATGCACACACTTGCATCACAGTATTGGACTACTGGATATATGTGAGACCATAATCATATATTTGGGTTGCCTTCATTTCATATGGTTTTTATAATATAAATAACATTTAAATAATGGTGATTTTTTTTAGGGAGAATATTAATTTTTTATATAAATTATAGAGATAATGAAATGAGGGAAGAAATATAAATGAAAATTCATAGAGGTAGTGCAAAGAGAATAACCATATAATGAAATTCTAATTCTATTAATTCATAAAATAAAAAAATCCTATAAAATGAAAAACAATACAAACTAACTATAATGGTGGTAACTTATCTCTAAAAAGAGAGATGTATCAACTATTCTCATTCACAAGAAGACATTACACAAGGCCGTGATTCCCTTTTTAACATAAAGTATGAATCCCTAAGAGGAAAAAATCCCAAATATTTGAAACCTAAACCTAGGAGATGATCATGTAACAAAAGGAATGCATGCTTTGAGAAGGCTAGTTGATATGTTAACTTCTCGATGACATAACTTTTACATACAAATTTTGTTTAGGGTGTTTTTTAGAATTCTATAAAGCTTGATACATGCTCTATGTGCTTGGAAAGACATTCCATAAAATATTCATGGCATATGTCAACTACCAAAGATGCAATGGAAATGTCTAAAAAATGAACTAGAAGTTCAGGACCCAAAAAATTGCAGTAGAGCTACCAAGATGTAGAAACATTATGAATCACTAAAGCGGGTGGGTGACCACTAGTATCTAGTTCTTACTAGATCAATTGTCACTCCTTAGGAAGAAATGGTTACCATTGTGTCAAGTTCTTCCATAAGATGGGGAAACTTATATTGAATTTGACTATTGGTGAGCCACTTGTTCTAATGAAGGAGTTTTCCCACTTTGACAACCCAATACAATTCAATGTTCTATTGATAGGTTCCCTTCATCTTTGTTAGGATATTTAGACACTTAGTATTTGGTTAAGATCAAATTGGTATAATGTGACATTAGGTAAAAATGTGTTTCTTTAGTATGTATTAGTATGCATTTGTAGTTAGTAAATCTTACGATCACAATATGTTCTTGACATAGAGTGATTCGATACTCATATGCTCCTCGATATTAAAAATTACATTGATATGTGGCTTAACACTTTATTGGTCTATGATATTTATTTAAAGAGCATGTAGGTGTTGTAAATTTAGTTTTCATTGATTCCAACTCTATATGAACTCTATAAGCATTGATGTCAACCCTAGTCAACCTTTAAATAAGCCCTGAAAATATGTCTAAGTGGTTAAGTGCTTGAGAATCCCCAGAGGTGTGGTCATGGAACCTAAAGTTGATTGAGGAATAATGGAATTGAAGACAATGTAAATGCAATTAACACACTCATATATGTATAGTCCTTGTCATTTCGTTTCTAATGATAGGTGGTATGCCACATGGTTCCTTACGCTTGAAGAGATATGCCCTTTAGAAGTTGGAAGCCCCGAAGAATGGTTAAGAAGCCCCTAAACAGTTAGAAGTCATTAATTAAAGGGTAAATCATTTGTAATAAGAAATAACGAGTTGAACCTAAAATCATGAAAAAGGGTAAAATATTAATTAATTAAAGTGTAAAATAGTCGTAACAAGAAATAATGAGTTGACCCTAAAATTAGGAAAAAGGGTAAAATAGTTACAGGTTAGCCCCAAAAGAAAGCACTTGAAATGTATATATAAGGCACCTAGGAGTTCATTTGTCACATCACCTCAAGTGATTTTTATTTGAGGTAACCAAGGATATTTGAGGTGAATTTCAAAGGCAAGATGAAGTGAAGAAGGGCGAAATTCTAAGGGAGGATGAAGTATTGTGATGATGTGTTCTAAGGTATGTTATTTAAATGCCATCTTACCATTTTTTCTATAAATATTTTTCTAAGATGAATCAGATAGAAAAAATTGGACGCTATTGAGAAGACATATGAAGGTACATGTGGTAAACATTTCAGCTTCTAGGTCATTTTACTTTTGGAGATACACTCTGTGGAAGATAGGGTTTTTTACTAGTCCTAAAACTCGTCTCAAACATGTGTTCAGGGTAAAACAGTAATAACTTATTCACAGAGGATCCAACTTCTGTGATAAAAATTGCACTGGAGAAAGTACATTCTGTATTATGTTTTTGTGAGTTTCAGAACCATGTAGAAAATATTAAGAATGTGGCATGTTGTACAAATTCACTCTCCATAATATGATAAAATTTAGGAAGGTTTTCCATTTTCTCTATAACTTCTATTCTGAGAAGTTTCAAACCCTAAAATTTTGAAGAGATGGAAGAAATATCTCAGAGTATCTGTGGTTAAAATTTCATGCCTTTATTCATTACAGGTACAAAGTTATTCTTGTTGAAAGTTATGGTTTGTGACTAATCCAAAACTAGTCCCGCGAGATAAAGGTAAAGTTTGATGAAGATGTTATTCTTTTGTTACTGAAGCTGAGGAAGAGATGTGAGTCTGTAATATTGTGTAGTAGGTATACTACAAGATCATAGGTATTAATTACATGTGTTATTGAGGATTATGTTTATGGTACATGCTTGAGGCATGTCTTGATGATGATGATACATGATATGGTACACCTTTGTGATGATATGATACATTGTTAGAAGTATATATTGACTATCTTGGTATCTGGTTTGGTATATGTCATCTTGATGTTATCACATACTTGAGGCACTTCATTGATGATATCTTATAGTACATGGTGTATGGCATGATTGAGACATATCATGAGTGATATGGTATATGGTTGATGTACATGCTATGGTACAGGTTTTGGTACATGGTTGATGTACATGGTATGGTACAGGTTCCAGTGCATGGCCGATGCATGATATGATATAGGTTTTGGTACATGGTATGTTATTGATTATGGTACATGGTTGATGTACATGGTATGGTAGAGGTTTTGGTACATGGTTTATGTACATGGTATGGTACAGGTTCTAGTACATGGTTGATGTACATGGTATGTTGATGGTTTAGGTATCCATGTGAGTGGATCTAGTTATAATTGTTTGATGATTGTATATCAATGAAAAATATAGTGACAGGTTGGATGATTGGTTGATCATCAGTGATAGGTTGACATGATAGTGGTAGTCACATGTTAATGTGATAGTGATAGTCACAGGTTGATGTGACAGTGACAATGGTAGTGGCAGTGATAGTGGCAGGTTGGTTGGTGTGGTAGTGAAAGTGACAGGTTGGTCGATGTGAAAGTGATAGTGATATGTTGGTTGATGTATTAGTGATAGTGGAAGTTATAGGTTGATCAGTGTTAGTGACAGTGAGTCTACACTTATATTTTAAGGTGACAGGATGGGGAAAGGAAAGGGGGTTGTAGCCTCCTTTTGGTTGGTGCCAGAGAACACAAGGATTTGGAGATTCCTTCAGGTTGGAACCTATAAATCAGAGGATCGTAGCCTCCATTCGGTTGGTGCTAGAGAACTCAGGGAGTTGGATATTCCTTCAGGTTGGAGCCTATAAATCAAGGGGGTGTAGCCTCCTTCCAGTTGGTGCCAGAGAACTCAGGGAGTTGTAGATTCCTTTAGGTTGGGTTTTGTAAATCATGGGGTTGGTTCCTCCTTCCAGTTGGTGCTGGAGAATTTAGAAGTTGGTTCTTCCTATGAATGTGTTCTTGATATAGATAAGAAATAATTCTATGGTTTTCTCCCATTTGGGTTTCCACATAAATTTTTGTGTATTGTTTATTTTATGTGATATTGTTGAATGATACTACTTATGGTTATATTCTCATAATATATTGAATGCATTCGTAAATGATATATTGTTGATAAAATTGAATTATATATATATATTGATTGAAAGTGATAAAAAGTGCTCATATTAATTAACACCCCCCCTCAGTATTCCAACAATAGTGTCATTTTTCGATGATCGATTGTGGTGGTAACTTATCTCTAAATAGAGAAATGTGTCGACTATTCTTGTTCACAAGAAGAAATTGCACAAGGAAAATATTCCATTTTTAACATAAAGTATGAATCCCTAAGAGGAAAAAACCCTAAATATTTGAAACCTAACCCTAGGAAATGATCATGTAACAAAAGGAATGCATGCTTTGAGAAGGGTAGTTGATATGTTAACTTTTCGATGGCATCAATTTTACATACAAATTTTGTTTAGGGTGTTTTTTGGAATGTTATAAATATTGATACATCCTCTATGTGTTTGGAAAGACATGTCATCAATGATTCATGGCCTATGTCAAATACAAAAAATGCAATGGAAATGTATGAAAAATGCACTAGAAGTTTAGGACCCAAACAATTGGATTAGAGATACCAATACGTGGAATCATTATGAATCACTGGAGCAGGTGGGTGACCACCAACATCTAATGCTTACTAGAGAAATTTTGTTAGGATATTTAGACACTTAGGAGTTAGTAAGAGCTACTTGGTCTATTGTGTCGTTAGGTAAAAGTATGTTTTCTAGTGTGTTCTTTAGTATGCATTAGTATGCATTTGTAGTTAGGAAATCCGACGGTCACGATATGTTCCCGACATAGAGTGATCCGACGGTTCATACTCTCCTCGATCTTAACGGCCATTGA
>JZKD02S0265898.1:0-20703 GCA_000966675.3 Picea glauca | reverse complement strand
TTTTTCCCTCTCCCCGTGGAACTCAATGCAATGGATACCATTGCTTCCTAAGGAGGGAGGATTGATCAATGTGCATATCGGTGGCCACCCACCTAGTCCAACTGGCTCAAAACAGTTTTATGGCAACTTACTAGTTTTAGCGGTTTTTCAGTTCCTTAACTTCTGGGGCCATTTTAAGGGACTAAATGAAGGTTTTTAGGGATTTATAGCCAAAGTCTTTGATTGATCCCCAAAAATTAATATCCTCAATGATACCTTTCCAACGCATTGTCGTTCTCCCCAAACAGATATTGTATGCCAAAGTTATGCCCCCGGGAAGTTGATACACCAAACTACCTAAAAAGGGGTCCACAAAAATGTTGGATTTTCATTTTCCGAGGTTAGTATTTTGTATTTTCTTTATGATAAAATGTCCTTCAGAGACTCATTGTAAAATCATCTTCTTGAGAATGTGAGTATCCGTCCCATCTCTTCTCAGAGATAAGTTACCACCATTCTAGTGAGTCTTTCACTTTGTATATATACAGTTTTGTACATTTCGCTCATTAATAGAAATTGTGTATTACTCTATATTTGTGCCTCTTGTTATATATCCGATATATCTCTCTTATTTTATTGGCTCTCTTGGAATATATATGTATATTTATGTGTTATATCTTCTCTCTCCTTTTGTGCCGAAAATAATATGGATCAATGGTATCAGAGCAGGCTGATCTTGATCATTTTTTCAGTGCATGTCCCAGACGAAGTCCGAGTATAGCAAGTTCAATATTGATATTGTCTCTCTCGAGGAATATCACTCTCTCATTCCCAATAAAACCTCCATGTCAAAATAAAATAAAAATGACAGAGCAGATGAGTCTATCAGTATGTTGCTTGAGCAAGCTCTCACATGATAGAGGGACAAAATGATGGATAATTTTTCCCACATCCTTCAATGATTATCAATAAAAATTGGTGCGTATTCATCAAGAGAACACTTTGGAGGAACCTCACCTTTTAAGGTACAAGTTAATTTTGATATTCTCATATTTGAAGGACAAATAGATGCAGATGCCTTAGAAAAATGTTTAAATCTGCTAGAAGGTTATTTTTCTATTCACAATTTTTTCAATAGGGAAAATATCACCTTCGCATTCCTTAAATATCTTCCCCATGTCAAAAATTTGTGGAAAACTTACTGCGAGAAAATTTCCACATAGGATTCTGGAATATATGGGACCGAACCCACTTGCGGTTTTTTTGTGGATGCGGTCAAGGAACAATATTACCCTGTTAGCAACTACGATGACCAATACATGAGATGGACCACACTGCGGCAAGAGAGGGGCCAAGTAGTGTTGGAGTTCACCAATACCTTCCATACCTTGCGCGCCAAGATGAGTATCAAAGACTCCAAGCAGCATTTGGTTCTGAAATACCGTGGGGATCTACATGGATACATCCAAACTAAAATGGATTTTTTGTACATCTCATCATTGGGTGCTATTTATCAATATGTTGTTAAAATCGAGAAGAAATTTAAGAACCAGAAAAAATGGAAGTTCGGTTTTGAAAATATGAAACAAATAAAGTATGATAAATACGACCCTAACAAACAACCTTTCGAAAACTAGTCGAAGCCATAGGAAAATAAGGGTCACGAAAAAACAAAGAAGTACATTGGAAAGTGGTGCGATTTCAACAAAATCCCCTAGAAAAACACTAATGAATGTCACTTAAAAAATTCATTAGTGGTTGAGATAAAATAAAAGGAGTCGAACCCTGATTCAGAGTCTAATTCAGAAAATAATAGGAGAAGAAAGATGATCGACACATACCCCACTTCTACTATCGCGACCGTAAAAATTCAACCAGAAGAACTAGTTGATCATGAAGAGGGGGAGCACCTCTTCCATTCACATATGTGGGTTAACGGGACCCCATTTCATTTCATTGTTGGTAGCAGAAGCCAGAAGGACCTCACCTTAGTAGAGGTCATCAAACAATTGGCATTGTTGATGACACCACACCCACAACCATACAACATCGGGTGGCTTTGCCAGGGATGAGATCTCCATGTCAGCCAACAGTGTTGATTTTCATATGGTATGTATCCCTTAAAGGATGAGGTATTATGTGATGTTTCCCCACTGGATGTCTGTGATTTTCTTTTGGGCCAGCCATATATGTGGAAGTGCCATGTTATTTATGAGTCTCAACCCTGTAGTGTCATTGTCAATCTAGGGGGTCATCTATACAGGATACCAGAGATAGTTCCAACTATTGTCCCACCTAAACATTTTTGCACGGTAGTATCTCATACTAAAAAATTCAGATTCTTCACAGTATGTTCAAAAGGTGAACATAAGAACATCGCAACCATTGCAGCCTCAATCCAAGCACATGTCCAGCAGAAGCAGGTTGATAAGATTGAAGAAAAGTGCAAGGATTTCTTCCATAAATAGTCATATCATGTATCCAAAATGATTCAAAAGGTCCAACCCTTCCATCCAAAGGTTTGTGATAGCCTTCAGCGAGCTAAGCAGCACAACCTCTGCAGCAAGTCAACCAGCTCATCAAGAAGCATATTCAACAAATGCTTTTACCTCTCCCCTGTTCACTCAACGAAATGGAGACCATTGCTTCCTAAGTAGGGAGTATTGATCTAGGTAGACATCGGTGGCCACCCACCTATTCCAACTAGCTCAAAACAATTTTCTGGAAACTTACGATTTTTAACAGTTTTTCGATTCCTAAACTTATGGGGCGATTTTGAGGGACTAAATGAAGGTTTTTCAGGATCGATCACCTCAATGATAGCCAAATGTTGATTAATTGGGTTGGTTTTCATTGATGTCAACCCTTGAAGCAAGTACGATAGAAAATTGTGGTAACCCCAACAATATAATTAAGGGACTTCAATTTGATTGATTTATAATGGTATTAAGTTTAATATATTTGTAGGTAAGACTATTCTAGATGGATAGTACATGTCATGCCATTTTCGGTGATATGTGGAACATCACATAACTCCTCAGGATTAGATATTTATGGCCTTGTGAAGTTGTAGAACCCTCATGAATTATCTTAAAGGTCAAAGAAGTCAAATTAATTCTAGAAGATCCTAGAAGAAGTTGACTAGTCAAGTGGGTGAAACTACGAGTTAGTCATGGGTTAAGTTGTTGCCATAAGAAAATAATTAAAAATAATTTAGTTGCAAGTAGAAGTGGATAATTTACTATTTGTAGAAACGTGAGTTAGAGGTGGAAAAGTGGTTAGAAGTGGGTTAATCCTAAAAGAAGGAAAGTTGGTTAAGTTTGTTAGAAGGTAACCCATTGAGGAAGCTACATGGAAGTATAAATAAGAGAAAAAGGCTCTCCCATTAGCACCTATTGAATAGAATTGAATATCTATTTTCTAAAAGGTTATTTGGGTGGGTATTATTGTTAGAGAAAATGTGCGGCAGAAAAATCATGGTAGAAAAAGTGTGGAAAAAAAAGTGCAGCAAAAACATCGCGGCAGGAAAATTGCGGCAGAAAAATCACAGTAGGAAAATCGTGGCAAGAAAAGTGCGACAGAAAAAGTGTGGTAGGAAAATCACGGCCGGAAAAGTGTGGGAGAAAAAGTTTGGTAGAAAAACTGCGGCAGAAAATGTGTCACGGAAAAATCACCGCAACAAAACCGCAACAAAAAAATCGTGGTAGTAGATTCGTGGCAGTAGAATCGCAACAACAAAACCATGGAAACAAAATGTTACAAGAATAAAAATGTATGGTTTTCATATGTGTAGTGTTGATTCTATGAATATGGTTGATGGTTTTACTTGTAAATCCGTTGGATTCCCTCTTGGAAGTTTAGGGCTTGTTGTAGAGTTGATCTGAGGCAGATCTATTGAAGTTTAGTATTGGTTAATGTTTGAGGGCCTTTGGTTTAGGTATTTTGTTGAAGTTATTAGTACATATAGAGGTTGTATAATAGTGAAGTTCTAGCACATGGTTTGAGGTATAGACTTTTGGAATAGTTTTTGAAGTATATGTGATCAGATCAGATTGGTTGATGGGTATACAGTGATAGGTTTCACAGTAACATATTTGATAGAACATGTTTTCATAGTGACATATTCAGTTTCTAAATTTGGCACTTATATTTTAGGGTGGTTGTAGCCACCTTTCAGTTGTAGCAGGGGAACATAGGGGGTCGTAGCCTCCTTCTGGTTGTAACTAGATAATTGGGGAGTTGGAGCTAACCTTGGGTTGTAGCCTGAAAATAGGGGGTCGGAGCCTCCTTCTAGTTGCAGCTGGAAAGAAAAGGATGTTGGTGCTTCCAATGAATATAATTCTTAAAGACACATAAGAAAAAGAATTATGTTCTTTCTCTCGCATGCCCAAGAAACCCTCCATGGTAGAATAAAAGAAAAATGACAGAGCAGACAATTCTATTAATATGTTGCATGAGCAAGCTCTCATGCGATAGAGGGACAAAATGATGGAGAAATTTTCCCACATCCTTCAATGCTTTCCGATAAAAATTGGCACGTCTTCATCAAGCGGCCACTTTGGAGGAACCTCGTGTTTCCATGTACAAGTTAATTTTGATATTCTGGTTTTTGCAGGACAGATAGATGCACATGCCCTAGAAAAATGGTTAAATCTGCTAGAACGTTATTTTTTTGTTCACAATTTTTCCAATAGGGAAAAGATCACCTTCGCACTCCTTATATCTCTCCCCCATGTTGAACATTGGTGGGAAACTTACTGGGAGAAAATTTCCACAAAGGAGTCCAAAATATATGGGGTTGAGCCCACTTTGGACTTTTTGTGGATGTGGTCAAGGAACAATATTACCCTATTCAAAACTATGATGACCAGTACATGAGATGAACCACACTTCAGAAAGAGAGGGGCCAAGCAGTGTCAGAGTTCACCAATACCTTCCATACCTTATGCACCAAGTTGGGTATCAAAGACTCTGAGAGACATTTTGTTTTGAAATACCATGGGGCTCTACATAGATGCATCCAAACTAAAATGTATTTTTTGGACATATCATCACTGGGTGTTGCTTATCAATATGTTGTTAAAATTGAGCAGAAATTTAAGAAATGAAATAGACAGGAGTTCATGTCTACAAATTTGCAAAAACCAAAGTATGATAAAGACGGCCCTAACAAACATCCTTCTGAAAACTAGTCCAAGCCACATGAAAATAAGATTCACGAAAAAACAAAGGAAATTGGAAAGTGGTGTGATTTCCACAAAATCCCCCGGCACAACACTAATGAATGTCTCTCAAAAAAATCATTATTGGCTGAGATCAAATACAAGGAGTCAAACCCTAATTCATAGTCTGATTCAGAAAATAATGGGAGAAGACAGGTCAGGGACATAGACCCCACTTCTATTA
This sequence comes from Picea glauca, assembly GCA_000966675.3. NCBI lineage: Eukaryota > Viridiplantae > Streptophyta > Pinopsida > Pinales > Pinaceae > Picea > Picea glauca. The sequence continues at coordinate 15,318 of JZKD02S0265898.1, read as the reverse complement.
TCATGACCACAACAATTCAACCAGAAGAACCAACAGATCTTGAAGAAGGGGATCGCCTCTTCCATTCATAGATGTGAGTGAAGGGGATCACCTCTTTCATTCATAGATGTGGGTGAAGGGGACCCATTTCATTTCATTATTGATAGTGGAAGCCAGAAGAACCTCATCTCAACAGAGTTCGTCAAACAATTGGGATTGTAGACAACACCACACCCACAGCCATACAAAATTAGATGGATTTGCTAGGGATGATATCTCCATGTCATCCAATAGTTTCGATTGTCATACATCATTGAGCCCTTAAAGGATGAGGTATTATGTGATGTTTCCCCATTGGATGTCTATGATGTTCTTTTGGGCCAACCATATATGTGGAAGAACCATGCTATTTATGAGTCTATACCTCGTAGTGTCATTGTTACTCTGGAAGGTCATCTCTACAGGATACCAAAGTTATTTCCAACTACTGTCCCACATAAACAGTGATGCAAGGTAGTATCTCATACTACAAAATTCAGCATCTTCACGGTCTGTTCAAAAGGTGAACAAAAGAACACCACAACCACTACAACCTCAATCCAAGCACCTTCTCTCCAGCAAAAGAAGGTCATTAAGATTGAAGGAAAGAATAAGGATTCCTTCCATAAATAGTGATATCATGTATCCAGATTGGTTCAAAATTTCTAACCCTTCTAGCCACTGGTTCGTGACAGCCTTCAACAAGTTAAGCAATGCAACTTATACAGCAAGGCAAGGAGCTCATCAAGAAGTAGATTCAAAAAACACTTTCCCCTCTCCACGAGGCACTCAACACAATGGATATCATTTATTCCTAATGATGGAGGATTGATCCAGGAGTATATCAGTGGCCACCCACCTATTCCATCTGGCTCAAAACAGTTTTCTAGAAAATTACTATTTTTAGCAGTTTTTCGATTCCTAAACTTCTGGGGCCATTTTGAAGGAATAAATGAATATTTTTCAATATATAGCACCTCAATTATGGCCAAAGGCTCTGATTTATCCATCACAATGAATCTCCTTGACAATACCTTTCCAATGAGCTATCATGCTCTCCAAATGAAGATCTCATGCCAAAGTTAAACCCCTGGGAAGTTGATACACCAAACTACCCAAAATAGGGTCAACAAAACTGTTGGATTTTCATCTTCCACGATTAGGGTTTTGTATTTTATTTATGATAAAATTCCTTTGAAGCCTCATTGTAAAATCATCTTCTTGTGAATTCGATTATCCTTCATATCTCTTCTCAGAGATAAGTTTTCACCATTCTAGAAAGTCTTTCACTATGTATTTATACAATTTTGTACATTTCACTCATTAATAGAAGTTGTGTGTTACTGTATATATGTGCCTCTTGTTATATATATGTTATATATATGTTATTTTGTTGGCTCTCTTTCAATATCTATGTATATTTTGGTTTTATATCTCCACTCTCATTTTATGCCAAAAATAATTCAGATCACAAACATTCTCTCGAGATTGGTCATGGTGATTTGACTAGTGGTAATTGGCCCAAGCGTAGTATTCAAAGAATAGAAGACCCGATGTGTTAGTGTTCCTCCAGTGTGTGGAAACATCGATCATACATTCACCCACAGGGTTGTACCTATTGCGAATTTACTAAGTAAGCATCGGGTGGACCTTCTCCTAGATTGGGCTTTAGACCAAGGGAGATATGATACATTTATCACAAAGGTGTACTTGTGGTAAATGTGCCCAGGTGTAGTCCTTCCTTAATCATGAAAAGGAATAATATGGACTCAAGGTGATTGAGGTGCTTTCCATGTGTCAGTTAGCATCGGTCTAACATTCACTCATAGGGGTGTACCTGTGGTGAATGACCCTGGTGTGGTCTTCGTCTTAGTCATGGTAATTTGACAAGGAATAATAAAGACTCAAGATGTTAGATGTTATCACATGCAAACCCAGAGTGAGCATGATCTCAAAGAGAGTCAATTGGTTCAGAGGAATATTTGTAAAGGGATTTTTCCCTCANTTTTTCCCTCTCCCCGTGGAACTCAATGCAATGGATACCATTGCTTCCTAAGGAGGGAGGATTGATCAATGTGCATATCGGTGGCCACCCACCTAGTCCAACTGGCTCAAAACAGTTTTATGGCAACTTACTAGTTTTAGCGGTTTTTCAGTTCCTTAACTTCTGGGGCCATTTTAAGGGACTAAATGAAGGTTTTTAGGGATTTATAGCCAAAGTCTTTGATTGATCCCCAAAAATTAATATCCTCAATGATACCTTTCCAACGCATTGTCGTTCTCCCCAAACAGATATTGTATGCCAAAGTTATGCCCCCGGGAAGTTGATACACCAAACTACCTAAAAAGGGGTCCACAAAAATGTTGGATTTTCATTTTCCGAGGTTAGTATTTTGTATTTTCTTTATGATAAAATGTCCTTCAGAGACTCATTGTAAAATCATCTTCTTGAGAATGTGAGTATCCGTCCCATCTCTTCTCAGAGATAAGTTACCACCATTCTAGTGAGTCTTTCACTTTGTATATATACAGTTTTGTACATTTCGCTCATTAATAGAAATTGTGTATTACTCTATATTTGTGCCTCTTGTTATATATCCGATATATCTCTCTTATTTTATTGGCTCTCTTGGAATATATATGTATATTTATGTGTTATATCTTCTCTCTCCTTTTGTGCCGAAAATAATATGGATCAATGGTATCAGAGCAGGCTGATCTTGATCATTTTTTCAGTGCATGTCCCAGACGAAGTCCGAGTATAGCAAGTTCAATATTGATATTGTCTCTCTCGAGGAATATCACTCTCTCATTCCCAATAAAACCTCCATGTCAAAATAAAATAAAAATGACAGAGCAGATGAGTCTATCAGTATGTTGCTTGAGCAAGCTCTCACATGATAGAGGGACAAAATGATGGATAATTTTTCCCACATCCTTCAATGATTATCAATAAAAATTGGTGCGTATTCATCAAGAGAACACTTTGGAGGAACCTCACCTTTTAAGGTACAAGTTAATTTTGATATTCTCATATTTGAAGGACAAATAGATGCAGATGCCTTAGAAAAATGTTTAAATCTGCTAGAAGGTTATTTTTCTATTCACAATTTTTTCTATAGGGAAAATATCACCTTCGCATTCCTTAAATATCTTCCCCATGTCAAAAATTTGTGGAAAACTTACTGGGAGAAAATTTCCACATAGGATTCTGGAATATATGGGACCGAACCCACTTGGGGTTTTTTTGTGGATGCGGTCAAGGAACAATATTACCCTGTTAGAAACTACGATGACCAATACATGAGATGGACCACACTGCGGCAAGAGAGGGGCCAAGTAGTTTTGGAGTTCACCAATACCTTCCATACCTTGCGCGCCAAGATGAGTATCAAAGACTCCAAGCAGCATTTGGTTCTGAAATACCGTGGGGATCTACATGGATACATCCAAACTGAAATGGATTTCTTGTACATCTCATCATTGGGTGCTATTTATCAATATGTTGTTAAAATCGAGAAGAAATTTAAGAACCAGAAAAAATGGAAGTTCGGTTTTGAAAATATGAAACAACCAAAGTATGATAAATACGACCCTAACAAACAACCTTTCGAAAACTAGTCGAAGCCATAGGAAAATAAGGGTCATGAAAAAACAAAGAAGTACATTGGAAAGTGGTGCGATTTCAACAAAATCCCCTAGAAAAACACTAATGAATATCACTTAAAAAAATCATTAGTGGTTGAGATAAAATAAAAGGAGTCGAACCCTGATTCAGAGTCTAATTCAGAAAATAATAGGAGAAGAAAGATGATCGACACATACCCCACTTCTACTATCGCGACCGTAAAAATTCAACCAGAAGAACTAGTTGATCATGAAGAGGGGGAGCACCTCTTCCATTCACATATGTGGGTTAACGGGACCCCATTTCATTTCATTGTTGGTAGCAGAAGCCAGAAGGACCTCACCTTAGTAGAGGTCATCAAACAATTGGCATTGTTGATGACACCACACCCACAACCATACAACATCGGGTGGCTTTGCCAGGGATGAGATCTCCATGTCAGCCAACAGTGTTGATTTTCATATGGTATGTATCCCTTAAAGGATGAGGTATTATGTGATGTTTCCCCACTGGATGTCTGTGATTTTCTTTTGGGCCAGCCATATATGTGGAAGTGCCATGTTATTTATGAGTCTCAACCCTGTAGTGTCATTGTCAATCTAGGGGGTCATCTATACAGGATACCAGAGATAGTTCCAACTATTGTCCCACCTAAACATTTTTGCACGGTAGTATCTCATACTAAAAAATTCAGATTCTTCACAGTATGTTCAAAAGGTGAACATAAGAACATCGCAACCATTGCAGCCTCAATCCAAGCACATGTCCAGCAGAAGCAGGTTGATAAGATTGAAGAAAAGTGCAAGGATTTCTTCCATAAATAGTCATATCATGTATCCAAAATGATTCAAAAGGTCCAACCCTTCCATCCAAAGGTTTGTGATAGCCTTCAGCGAGCTAAGCAGCACAACCTCTGCAGCAAGTCAACCAGCTCATCAAGAAGCATATTCAACAAATGCTTTTACCTCTCCCCTGTTCACTCAACGAAATGGAGACCATTGCTTCCTAAGTAGGGAGTATTGATCTAGGTAGACATCGGTGGCCACCCACCTATTCCAACTAGCTCAAAACAATTTTCTGGAAACTTACGATTTTTAACAGTTTTTCGATTCCTAAACTTATGGGGCGATTTTGAGGGACTAAATGAAGGTTTTTCAGGATCGATCACCTCAATGATAGCCAAATGTTGATTAATTGGGTTGGTTTTCATTGATGTCAACCCTTGAAGCAAGTACGATAGAAAATTGTGGTAACCCCAACAATATAATTAAGGGACTTCAATTTGATTGATTTATAATGGTATTAAGTTTAATATATTTGTAGGTAAGACTATTCTAGATGGATAGTACATGTCATGCCATTTTCGGTGATATGTGGAACATCACATAACTCCTCAGGATTAGATATTTATGGCCTTGTGAAGTTGTAGAACCCTCATGAATTATCTTAAAGGTCAAAGAAGTCAAATTAATTCTAGAAGATCCTAGAAGAAGTTGACTAGTCAAGTGGGTGAAACTACGAGTTAGTCATGGGTTAAGTTGTTGCCATAAGAAAATAATTAAAAATAATTTAGTTGCAAGTAGAAGTGGATAATTTACTATTTGTAGAAACGTGAGTTAGAGGTGGAAAAGTGGTTAGAAGTGGGTTAATCCTAAAAGAAGGAAAGTTGGTTAAGTTTGTTAGAAGGTAACCCATTGAGGAAGCTACATGGAAGTATAAATAAGAGAAAAAGGCTCTCCCATTAGCACCTATTGAATAGAATTGAATATCTATTTTCTAAAAGGTTATTTGGGTGGGTATTATTGTTAGAGAAAATGTGCGGCAGAAAAATCATGGTAGAAAAAGTGTGGAAAAAAAAGTGCAGCAAAAACATCGCGGCAGGAAAATTGCGGCAGAAAAATCACAGTAGGAAAATCGTGGCAAGAAAAGTGCGACAGAAAAAGTGTGGTAGGAAAATCACGGCCGGAAAAGTGTGGGAGAAAAAGTTTGGTAGAAAAACTGCGGCAGAAAATGTGTCACGGAAAAATCACCGCAACAAAACCGCAACAAAAAAATCGTGGTAGTAGATTCGTGGCAGTAGAATCGCAACAACAAAACCATGGAAACAAAATGTTACAAGAATAAAAATGTATGGTTTTCATATGTGTAGTGTTGATTCTATGAATATGGTTGATGGTTTTACTTGTAAATCCGTTGGATTCCCTCTTGGAAGTTTAGGGCTTGTTGTAGAGTTGATCTGAGGCAGATCTATTGAAGTTTAGTATTGGTTAATGTTTGAGGGCCTTTGGTTTAGGTATTTTGTTGAAGTTATTAGTACATATAGAGGTTGTATAATAGTGAAGTTCTAGCACATGGTTTGAGGTATAGACTTTTGGAATAGTTTTTGAAGTATATGTGATCAGATCAGATTGGTTGATGGGTATACAGTGATAGGTTTCACAGTAACATATTTGATAGAACATGTTTTCATAGTGACATATTCAGTTTCTAAATTTGGCACTTATATTTTAGGGTGGTTGTAGCCACCTTTCAGTTGTAGCAGGGGAACATAGGGGGTCGTAGCCTCCTTCTGGTTGTAACTAGATAATTGGGGAGTTGGAGCTAACCTTGGGTTGTAGCCTGAAAATAGGGGGTCGGAGCCTCCTTCTAGTTGCAGCTGGAAAGAAAAGGATGTTGGTGCTTCCAATGAATATAATTCTTAAAGACACATAAGAAAAAGAATTATGTTCTTTCTCTCGCATGCCCAAGAAACCCTCCATGGTAGAATAAAAGAAAAATGACAGAGCAGACAATTCTATTAATATGTTGCATGAGCAAGCTCTCATGCGATAGAGGGACAAAATGATGGAGAAATTTTCCCACATCCTTCAATGCTTTCCGATAAAAATTGGCACGTCTTCATCAAGCGGCCACTTTGGAGGAACCTCGTGTTTCCATGTACAAGTTAATTTTGATATTCTGGTTTTTGCAGGACAGATAGATGCACATGCCCTAGAAAAATGGTTAAATCTGCTAGAACGTTATTTTTTTGTTCACAATTTTTCCAATAGGGAAAAGATCACCTTCGCACTCCTTATATCTCTCCCCCATGTTGAACATTGGTGGGAAACTTACTGGGAGAAAATTTCCACAAAGGAGTCCAAAATATATGGGGTTGAGCCCACTTTGGACTTTTTGTGGATGTGGTCAAGGAACAATATTACCCTATTCAAAACTATGATGACCAGTACATGAGATGAACCACACTTCAGAAAGAGAGGGGCCAAGCAGTGTCAGAGTTCACCAATACCTTCCATACCTTATGCACCAAGTTGGGTATCAAAGACTCTGAGAGACATTTTGTTTTGAAATACCATGGGGCTCTACATAGATGCATCCAAACTAAAATGTATTTTTTGGACATATCATCACTGGGTGTTGCTTATCAATATGTTGTTAAAATTGAGCAGAAATTTAAGAAATGAAATAGACAGGAGTTCATGTCTACAAATTTGCAAAAACCAAAGTATGATAAAGACGGCCCTAACAAACATCCTTCTGAAAACTAGTCCAAGCCACATGAAAATAAGATTCACGAAAAAACAAAGGAAATTGGAAAGTGGTGTGATTTCCACAAAATCCCCCGGCACAACACTAATGAATGTCTCTCAAAAAAATCATTATTGGCTGAGATCAAATACAAGGAGTCAAACCCTAATTCATAGTCTGATTCAGAAAATAATGGGAGAAGACAGGTCAGGGACATAGACCCCACTTCTATTATCATGACCACAACAATTCAACCAGAAGAACCAACAGATCTTGAAGAAGGGGATCGCCTCTTCCATTCATAGATGTGAGTGAAGGGGATCACCTCTTTCATTCATAGATGTGGGTGAAGGGGACCCATTTCATTTCATTATTGATAGTGGAAGCCAGAAGAACCTCATCTCAACAGAGTTCGTCAAACAATTGGGATTGTAGACAACACCACACCCACAGCCATACAAAATTAGATGGATTTGCTAGGGATGATATCTCCATGTCATCCAATAGTTTCGATTGTCATACATCATTGAGCCCTTAAAGGATGAGGTATTATGTGATGTTTCCCCATTGGATGTCTATGATGTTCTTTTGGGCCAACCATATATGTGGAAGAACCATGCTATTTATGAGTCTATACCTCGTAGTGTCATTGTTACTCTGGAAGGTCATCTCTACAGGATACCAAAGTTATTTCCAACTACTGTCCCACATAAACAGTGATGCAAGGTAGTATCTCATACTACAAAATTCAGCATCTTCACGGTCTGTTCAAAAGGTGAACAAAAGAACACCACAACCACTACAACCTCAATCCAAGCACCTTCTCTCCAGCAAAAGAAGGTCATTAAGATTGAAGGAAAGAATAAGGATTCCTTCCATAAATAGTGATATCATGTATCCAGATTGGTTCAAAATTTCTAACCCTTCTAGCCACTGGTTCGTGACAGCCTTCAACAAGTTAAGCAATGCAACTTATACAGCAAGGCAAGGAGCTCATCAAGAAGTAGATTCAAAAAACACTTTCCCCTCTCCACGAGGCACTCAACACAATGGATATCATTTATTCCTAATGATGGAGGATTGATCCAGGAGTATATCAGTGGCCACCCACCTATTCCATCTGGCTCAAAACAGTTTTCTAGAAAATTACTATTTTTAGCAGTTTTTCGATTCCTAAACTTCTGGGGCCATTTTGAAGGAATAAATGAATATTTTTCAATATATAGCACCTCAATTATGGCCAAAGGCTCTGATTTATCCATCACAATGAATCTCCTTGACAATACCTTTCCAATGAGCTATCATGCTCTCCAAATGAAGATCTCATGCCAAAGTTAAACCCCTGGGAAGTTGATACACCAAACTACCCAAAATAGGGTCAACAAAACTGTTGGATTTTCATCTTCCACGATTAGGGTTTTGTATTTTATTTATGATAAAATTCCTTTGAAGCCTCATTGTAAAATCATCTTCTTGTGAATTCGATTATCCTTCATATCTCTTCTCAGAGATAAGTTTTCACCATTCTAGAAAGTCTTTCACTATGTATTTATACAATTTTGTACATTTCACTCATTAATAGAAGTTGTGTGTTACTGTATATATGTGCCTCTTGTTATATATATGTTATATATATGTTATTTTGTTGGCTCTCTTTCAATATCTATGTATATTTTGGTTTTATATCTCCACTCTCATTTTATGCCAAAAATAATTCAGATCACAAACATTCTCTCGAGATTGGTCATGGTGATTTGACTAGTGGTAATTGGCCCAAGCGTAGTATTCAAAGAATAGAAGACCCGATGTGTTAGTGTTCCTCCAGTGTGTGGAAACATCGATCATACATTCACCCACAGGGTTGTACCTATTGCGAATTTACTAAGTAAGCATCGGGTGGACCTTCTCCTAGATTGGGCTTTAGACCAAGGGAGATATGATACATTTATCACAAAGGTGTACTTGTGGTAAATGTGCCCAGGTGTAGTCCTTCCTTAATCATGAAAAGGAATAATATGGACTCAAGGTGATTGAGGTGCTTTCCATGTGTCAGTTAGCATCGGTCTAACATTCACTCATAGGGGTGTACCTGTGGTGAATGACCCTGGTGTGGTCTTCGTCTTAGTCATGGTAATTTGACAAGGAATAATAAAGACTCAAGATGTTAGATGTTATCACATGCAAACCCAGAGTGAGCATGATCTCAAAGAGAGTCAATTGGTTCAGAGGAATATTTGTAAAGGGATTTTTCCCTCANGGCCCATGGGTTTACCCATGTTTAGGCCTATTTTGTAATGTATATATAGAAGTATAGGAAATGTAGAAAGAGGCTGGTGTGCTAAGTGATAAAGGAATGGCTAAGTGTTAGCTCTATGTGATCGAAGAACTATAAGTTCTTTGTGCATACTATTTAAGACTTGCAGGGCTGAGTGCAAGTGATTGTAGAAGGCTTAGTGTTGAGATGCAGCTCGAGGAAGAAGGATCTAGTGAGCTGCACAAATCTTTTGTCTTGTCCGAAGTAGGGATTTTGATGGCTTTATGCTTGTAACCAATTGATTGAAGACAATAAAGAATAAGAGTTGGTGGGTGTAGCCCCAGGGTGGGGGTGAACCATGTAAACACTTTGTGATGTCCTTTGTGCTTTGTCTTGATGTATTTGCATGTTACATGCTAAGTTCTCTGATATGTTTAAATACATATGCTTATGTTTTATGCTTATGATATGTGAGAATGCTAGATTTGATCTAGATAGTCATGCTTAGTGGTTGATATGCTAATACTGATATAGTTGTATGTGCTAAGTGCTTAAATATTGTAGAGTAGTGTGGATACTGTGAATCTTTGTTTTATCAGCGAAGAGAATAATGATTTCATATAATTAACGGTGCTAATTGATCTAATAAGTTGCATAATCACAGATCTGTGTCCCAACTACATTTTTAGGCACCTGAGTCTTACAACCAACCTTGCCTCTACCTCGAGTGAGACTTCAACTTCTTCACAGGTGTTTTCGAAAGGGTTGGTAGTTAGGGCTTTGTTGGTGCATTGTTGTAGCGTTGAACCTTGGGTCTGCCCCTATGCCAACAAATGGTTCCGTTGACAAGACCTAAAACTGTGATTGTTGGGAACTGAGAAAGAAGAAGCCTAGTGAAAAGAGTTGACCTGGAAGATTTGTGTGTATATCTGTGCCCTAATGTGCAATATTCTACTTGATCTGTAAAGATTTGTGCTAAAGAGAGAAGGTCAGATATGAAATAAAGAAGCTCAATCTACAGAAAAGAGGTCAAATCTAAAGGAAAGAAGCAAGATCTGAATGCTTTGTGCTCTAAGAAAGGTAAAAGTGGAAATTTGTGACTAAAAGAGGTAAGATATGAAAGCTCTGTGCTCTGATAAAGGTAAGAATAGTTAAAAGTTTTAAGGTCTGGAAGCTTTGTTCCCTGTAGAAGTAAGATAAGTGGGAATTTTTGTTTCTAGAATATGGATCTAGGTCTGTTTAATAGAGTCTGTCCTAGTTTGAAAGCTAGGTCATTGATAGATGAAAGAATATTTGATATGAGTAGATCTGATAAGAATGGTGAAAGATATGTTATACCTATGCAAAGAAAGAATGGTTGGACTAACAAATGGAAGCAGGATCCCAGAAAGAATTTGTTGCAGGTTAGCTCCCATGATCCAAGTGTGTAGTAGAGAAGAAGTTGGAGATCATTTAAAAGAAGAGAGGATTAACCCTTTGTTACAGTTGCAGAAGGCCAGGACATCTTGCTAAGGAATGAACTGGTGGAAGACCCAGTTGTCTTTGTTGTAAAGCTCTAGACCATGAAGTATTGGATTTCCCTATAATGATTGCTAAGATTGAAAGAATGACCCTGAATCAAGAAAAACCTAAGGCAGATCCAGAACCTACAGACAAGCTTCAGAAAGAATTAGATAAAGAATTGTTATAGATGAAAGAAACCCTGAATGACCACCGACATGTCAACTTATCAGAGATATTCAAAGAGAAGGAATGCATCGAAGCAAGAATAGGAGACTTCGACATTGACTGTTTCTAGATGAGGAAACACAGGTGAATATCATGACAGAGAGAACCTGGGAAGCTATAGGAAGGCCTACTATGATCCCTTCACTAGGAAGAATAGTTTTATTTAGAGGAAATCTAGTAAGCCTATGTGGAAGGTGTTTGAAGATTGGTTGTTTCCATTGATGTCAACCCTAGTCATGGGTTTTGAACCACAATATTGATGAAGGTGTTTGGACATGAAGGAAAATGCACATGTAGATACAACGCCCATGGATGGATAGTATACATCATGTTGTTTCTAGTGGTATGTGGCACGTCACATGGATCCTCATGGTTGAGGAGAAATGAATTTTTGAAGTTGACGAAGTGAATTGAAGAAGGAAGTACATGTAGGCCCTGAAGANGGCCCATGGGTTTACCCATGTTTAGGCCTATTTTGTAATGTATATATAGAAGTATAGGAAATGTAGAAAGAGGCTGGTGTGCTAAGTGATAAAGGAATGGCTAAGTGTTAGCTCTATGTGATCGAAGAACTATAAGTTCTTTGTGCATACTATTTAAGACTTGCAGGGCTGAGTGCAAGTGATTGTAGAAGGCTTAGTGTTGAGATGCAGCTCGAGGAAGAAGGATCTAGTGAGCTGCACAAATCTTTTGTCTTGTCCGAAGTAGGGATTTTGATGGCTTTATGCTTGTAACCAATTGATTGAAGACAATAAAGAATAAGAGTTGGTGGGTGTAGCCCCAGGGTGGGGGTGAACCATGTAAACACTTTGTGATGTCCTTTGTGCTTTGTCTTGATGTATTTGCATGTTACATGCTAAGTTCTCTGATATGTTTAAATACATATGCTTATGTTTTATGCTTATGATATGTGAGAATGCTAGATTTGATCTAGATAGTCATGCTTAGTGGTTGATATGCTAATACTGATATAGTTGTATGTGCTAAGTGCTTAAATATTGTAGAGTAGTGTGGATACTGTGAATCTTTGTTTTATCAGCGAAGAGAATAATGATTTCATATAATTAACGGTGCTAATTGATCTAATAAGTTGCATAATCACAGATCTGTGTCCCAACTACATTTGTAGGCACCTGAGTCTTACAACCACCCTTGCCTCTACCTCGAGTGAGACTTCAACTTCTTCACAGGTGTTTCCAAAAGGGTTGGTAGTTAGGGCTTTGTTGGTGCGTTGTTGTAGCGTTGAACCTTGGGTCTGCCCCTATGCCAACAAATGGTTCCATTGACAAGACCTAAAACTGTGATTGCTGGGAACTGAGAAAGAAGAAGCCTAGTGAAAAGAGTTGACCTGGAAGCTTTGTGTGTATATCTGTGCCCTAATGTGCAATATTCTACTTGATCTGTAAATATTTGTGCTAAAGAGAGAAGGTCAAATATGAAATAAAGAAGCTCAATCTACAGAAAAGAGGTCAAATATAAAGGAAAGAAGCAAGATCTGAATGCTTTGTGCTCTAAGAAAGGTAAAAGTAGAAATTTGTGACTAAAAGAGGTAAGATATGAAAGCTCTGTTCTCTAATAAAGGTAAGAATAGTTAAAAGTTTTAAGGTCTGGAAGCTTTGTTCCCTGTAGAAGTAAGATAAGTGGGAATTTTTGTTTCTAGAATATGGATCTAGGTCTGTTTAATAGAGTCCGTCCTAGTTTGAAAGCTAGGTCATTGATAGATGAAAGAATATTTGATATGAGTAGATCTGATAAGAATGGTGAAAGATATGTTATACTTATGCAAAGAAAGAATGTTTGGACTAACAAATGGATGCAGGATCCCAGAAAGAATTTGTTGCAGGTTAGCTCCCATGATCCAAGTGTGTAGTAGAGAAGAAGTTGGAGATCATTTAAAGGAAGAGAGGATTAACCCTTTGTTACAGTTGCAGAAGGCCAAGACATCCTGCTAAGGAATGAACTGGTGGAAGACCCAGTTGTCTTTGTTGTAAAGCTCTAGACCATGAAGTATTGGATTTCCCTATAATGATTTCTATGCTTGAAAGAATGACCCTGAATCAAGAAAAACCTAAGGAAAATCCAGAACCTACAGACAAGCTTCAGAAAGAATTAGATAAAGAATTGTTATAGATGAAAGAAACCCTGAATGACCACCGACATGTCAACTTATCATAGATATTCAAAGAGAAGGAATGCATCAAAGCAAGAATAGGAGACTTCGACATTGACTGTTTCTAGATGAGGAAACACAGGTGAATATCATGACAGAGAGAACCTGGGAAGCTATAGGAAGGCCTACTATGATCCCTTCACTAGGAAGAATAGTTTTATTCAGAGGAAATCTAGTAAGCCTATGTGGAAGGTGTTGGAAGATTGGTTGTTTCCATTGATGTCAACCCTAGTCATGGGTTTTGAACCACAATATTGATGAAGGTATTTGGACATGAAGGAAAATGAACATGTAGATACAACGCCCATGGATGGATAGTATACAACATGTTGTTTCTAGTGGTATGTGGCACGTCACATGGATCCTCATGGTTGAGGAGAAATGAATTTTTGAAGTTGACGAAGTGAATTGAAGAAGGAAGTACATGTAGGCCCTGAAGANAAAATAAGAAAGTGTTAGGTCGGCCCTAATGTTAAAAGGAAGTGACATAAATGGTATAAATAAACATCATTATACATTCATTTGATACAAGTCGAATTTAAGAGGAAATAAGAAGTAAAGAAGGTCGAATTTCAAGGGAGGATGAAGTATTTTGGTGATGTGTTCTAAGGTATGTTATTTTCAGGTCATCTTACCATTTTTGCTATAACTTGTTTTCTATAACGATTCAGATGGTGAAATTGCTATGGTATTGGGAGACATATCAAGGTACCTCTAGTAAAAATTTCATCTCTTGATTCACTATAATTATGGATATACACTCTGTGGAAGATAGGGTTTGTGACAGTCCTGAAGCTAGTCAATAAACAGGTGTTCTGGGTAAAATAGTCATAAATTCTTCATCAAGAATCCAAATGAAGTGGGACAAATTTCATTAGAAATAGTATGGACTATAGTTTCTTATGTGTGAGTTTTAGAATTGGATGTTAATTATTGAGCACAGGGCATTCTGTGTAAGTTCACTCTCCTGAATAGACCATAATTGAATAATGTCTACCATTCTTTATATAACCTCTTTTTGGGGAGGATTCAAAGAGTGAGAATTGGAGGAGTTTCAGAGAATACATTGAGTAATATTATCTACAGGATCATAGTACTCCAAGAATTGAAGAATTGCAAAAATTGAAGAAGTCTCAGGAAGCATTATCAAGTTTTATGTGATGATTGGTTGATGGTGATGATTTAATGTAAAGTTTTATTATCTCTCNAAGTGTTAGGTCGGCCCTAATGTTAAAAGGAAGTGACATAAATGGTATAAATAAACATCATTATACATTCATTTGATACAAGTCGAATTTCAGAGGAAATAAGAAGTAAAGAAGGTCGAATTTCAAGGGAGGATGAAGTATTTTGGTGATGTGTTCTAAGGTATGTAATTTTCAGGTCATCTTACCATTTTTGCTATAAATTGTTTTCTATAACGATTCAGATGGTGAAATTTCTATGGTATTGGGAGACATATCAAGGTATTTCTAGTAAAAATTTCATCTCTTGATTCACTATAATTATGGATATACACTCTGTGGAAGATAGGGTTTGTGATAGTCTTGAAGCTAGTCAATAAACAGGTGTTCTGGGTAAAATAGTCATAACTTCTTCATCAAGAATCCAAATGAAGTGGGACAAATTTCATTAGAAATAGTATGGACTATAGTTTCTTATGTGTGAGTTTTAGAATTGGATGTTAATTATTGAGCAAAGGGCATTCTGTGTAAGTTCACTCTCCTGAATAGACCATAATTGAATAATGTCTACCATTCTTTATATAACCTCTTTTTGGGGAGGATTCAAGGAGTGAGAATTGGAGGAGTTTCAGAGAATACATTGAGTAATATTATCTACAGGATCATAGTACTCCAAGAATTGAAGAATTGCAAAAATTGAAGAAGTCTCATGAAGCATTATCAGGTTTTATGTGATGATTGGTTGATGGTGATGATTTAATGTAAAGTTTTATTATCTCTCATATATTCTTGGGTGGAAGGAAGGGGC
>JZKD02S0265865.1:0-20703 GCA_000966675.3 Picea glauca | reverse complement strand
AGGAAACCAGAACCAGTACCAGAAGTACCAGTCCAGAATGACACAGGTCAAGTTTTAAGGGGTAAAACTTGAAATTTTTGAAATCAAACTGCTCCAGCCTACTTGCCTCAGCCCAACGCACCTAGTCCCTGGATCAGAATTCCAAAATTTGAAAGTTGAAAAATTAAGGTTTCCTCATAAAACTCTAAGTTGATGTTACAGTTGCAGTACCAGTTGTAGTTACAATTACAGTACCAGTGACAATTACAGTTGTAGTACTAGTGGTAGTTGCAGTTGCAGTGCTAGTTCCTTCATGCCAGTTGCAACACCAGTTGTAGTTGCAAAACCAACTGTTGTACCAATTGCAATGAAAGTTTTTGTGAAGTGTTGGGATTGTCGTCCTAGTGCACCTTACCCTAGAAAGATAATATCAGAGGTATGTACTTACATATGATTAAAATGCATTATTATAAAGGGTACTTGTAGGATAAGGGATATTTTGTCATATATCCAGAAGGATCTCAAATCCAGCACATTCAAAGGAATAATGCACCTCAAGTTTGATCCTTTTATATACATCTATTTGTTATGACATTATATTGACATCTAGGTTGTATGTTGAAGTTATGAACATCATACTAACCCTTGGTCAAAATTAAAAACAAGGTATTAGATTGATATTAGAGTTTATTCTCTAACTTAGACTTCTGTCAAGATAACATATTGTCTTAGTACAGAGGACAAGTTGAAGAAAGCACTTGTCATCTTGAGTGAAGAAGACTTGAAAGAAAAGAAACACATTTGAGGACAAGACTTCAGGTTCTAGGTTTGATTGATTAAGTTGATAAGATTCAAAGTTGCACATGACAAGTTGATAACTAACTCATTACAAGTAAACACTATAGTTGAGGTAGCAATCTTTGAAAAGTATTATACTTAGTAGCATGTGAGCATATTGAGATGAATGCTTATTGTAAACATTTACCAGAATATAACTAACATATCCTCTAGGAGAAACTTCTTGTGTTGGTTCCAGGTTACCATGGAGGAATATTTGATCACAACACTAGAAGAGTGTTGCTCTAATTTCATATTGTATCTCTTACTTTTGACTCTTGTTTTAGGCAGGTTACAAGTAATATCTCTAGAGGAGACACTGTGACGATTGTTATCATTGTTGTCTTATTATTGTAAAGAGTACTACTCGTGTCTGGTGGTTTTCCCTTGTTGATCTTATTTCAGGTCACAGGTGATAACCTTGAGGAAGCTATAGTGTCGGTTGTAGAAGACAACATATTAGATAAGACATGAAGCAGACTATGTACATATTCATATATGTACCATAGAAGATGAAGAAGAAGCTATTTTTTGAGATACAAAGTATCTCATATGGATATAATTTGTAAGAAGAAAAAGGCTCCAAAGATGAACGAATAGCAAGTAGACTTGATCAAAGGATAATGAAGCCACCTTGATAGGAAGAAGAACTAGTTTGAAGTTTGACTCATCTTTTCATAATAAGACTTGGTATTCAACACCAAGTATATCCTGTAGAGATGATGAATTCCTTGTAGAATCATAAGAAATCAAGATTCAGAGTAAGCCTGATCTCAGAAAGGATCAGATGAAGAGACATCTTTTAGGACTAGGAGATAGATGCCATGAGGAGACTAGATCGTAGCTTCAAATACTTCTAGGAGATATGAAATCTCTTGGGAATATTTCCTTGTTTCAGTGACAGAGAAGGAATCTAGTCAGAAAGAATGGGATATGGATTTTTCCATGAGACTAGAAGGGAAGTCACTATTGAATTCCAGGATTGATATAATAGATCAATCATGTTGCATATGTACAAAGACTGAATTGTGTCTAGAGGATTCTCCCAGCAAGAGGGAGAATACTACGATGAGCCACTTACTCCAGTAATTGAATAAACAGTTCTAGTATTCATGAAGACAACCAAAACAACCATGATTCATATACAATATGAAATGCAGGGGGAGAAAGCTCCATATTGAAAATTGAGTGGTAGTTGGTGTAGTGCATTAGTTGGGTCATGGAGACATGACTACAATAACAGATAAAGTTACCTCCATGAAAGAAGAAGATCTATTTTCAGTATCAATTACTAAGCCACTCTCAGTTTCAGATGAAGTTGTTTTCATAATAGAGTAGAGTAACTACTCTCATATTTCAACAACTACAGTGATTCTCAGCTTTAGAGAAGCTACAGGTGCAAATTCCTAGTCCTAGAGGAACAGTTGCAGAGAGAGTAGAAGACATACTCTCAGACAATAATACAAATAGTGCTTTGCAAAAATCACATAGAGCTAGCACATGATTGGTCATACTAAGTTGAAGTTGAGCAAGTGTACCAGGTTGGTACAATGAAATTTCGAAGTACAGGACAAGAAGAATCATGTTCAGAAGTTGAAGTAAGCTCCAAGAGATTGGCATGGTAGGATTTATAGTTTTCCAATGGGCTTGAGATTTACCAAGAGCAAACATGATCCCAATATTTACTTCAATATTGTGGATGATGGACCAGTTATATTGCTGCTAAATATATGGATGACTTATTCTTGACAGGTGAAGAAAATCTCATCACAGATGGTAAGAAGAAGCTCGTTGTAGAGTTCAAGATGAAAGACCTAGGACTAATGCACTATTTCTTAGGTCTTGAAGTTTGATAGAGACCAGAGAAGATATTCCTTAACCAAGAGAAGTATGCAGTTGAAATACTGAAGAGGTTTGATATGTTGTAAATCCATGAACACACCCATGGAAACAAAGTTGAAACTCGTGGTTGATACTATGTCAAAATTGGTTGATGCTACACTGTATAGACAAATCATTGGATCGTTGATGTATTTGACGAATACCAGGATAGATATATGTTTTTTTGTGAACACCTTGATTTAGTATTTGGTGCAGCCGAGACGTGTTCACATTGTTGCTACAAAACGTGTGATGAGATACCTCAAGGGTGCATTGGACTTTGGTCTCAGTTATAATGGAGATCATGACTTCATATTGATTGGTTATACTGATTCAGATTGGGCAGGAAGTGTTTCTGCTAGAAAGAGCACTTCAAGATGTTGTTTCAGTCTGGGGTCAACCATGACTTCATGGCAGAGTGGGAAGCAATCCAATATTTCTCTCGGCACAATAGAAGCATAATACATTGTTGTATGCTCTACCAGTTGTGAATCCATATGGCTTCGAAAGTTGTTTACAGGGCTATTTGATCCGGAGATGGAAGCAATCATGATTCTATGTGATAACCAAAGTTGCATAAAGATGACAGAGAAACCTGTGTTCCATGACAAGTTGAAGCACATATAAATCCGATATCACTACATTTGTGATATGGTGCAGAGGGGAGTTGTTAAGCTCCAATATGTTGGCACAAATGAGCAGGTTGCAGATGTGTTTCCCAAACCTCTGTCTCATGTAAAGTTTGAGCACTTTCGAGACAAGCTTGGTATAGTCTGAAAGGACCTCCCTCGAAAGGGGGAGTGATGTTGATGATACTATGGTATCATGACCAACAACGGGTAGCTCAGTTAAAGTTTTATATCTTAGGGGACTGATCATCCCTGGACAGATCCTGAAGGTCCAGTAAGGATGGTCTGTCAGAGTACCTATGCATGTATATGCTAGCTTTGGTCAATAGTGGTAGCTCAGTTAGGATTTTTATAATCCTAGGGAATCTTA
This sequence comes from Picea glauca, assembly GCA_000966675.3. Taxonomy (NCBI): domain Eukaryota; kingdom Viridiplantae; phylum Streptophyta; class Pinopsida; order Pinales; family Pinaceae; genus Picea; species Picea glauca. The sequence goes on along the minus strand of JZKD02S0265865.1, from coordinate 17,007 downwards.
TGATTCTTGGGTAGATCCCGAAGGTCCGATAAGGATGGTCTATTAGAGTACCACGTGGTAGCTCCGTTAGGATTTTATATCCTAGGGAATCTTATGATTCATGAGAAGATCCTTAGGGATTGTCAGAGTACCGCAAAATGTTGTTGATACACCTACCTCATTTTGTTGCTCTATGATGATGATGCTGATAATGTTGTTTCTCCAACCTTGTGTTGTTATGATGTTGTTGCTCCAACCTTGTGTTGTGATGATGTTGTTGCTCTAGCCTCATGTTGTTGATGATGTTGTATCAACTTCGTGCTAATGATTTTGTTCTAGCCTCGTGCTATTGATGATGATGCTACTTCATCCTTATGTTGAAGATGATGAGGCTACTTCAGTTTCATGCTGAAGATGATGATGATGATGCTACTTTAGCTTCATGCTGAATATGATGATGATGTTGCTAGTTCAGCTTCGTGCTAAATATGTTGATGATTATGTAGCAGTATTGTATTGGTTGATGATGTTGTATTATCGTTATACAATTGATGTTGATGCAGAGAATAATGATGATGATGCCATTCCAACTCCATGCTGTGAATGATGATGATGATACTATTCCACCTCCATGCTGTGAACGATGATGTTATTGATGATGATAAAAACTTCCTATGATTTATAGATGTGCCAATCAATGTTATAGATGTTGTTGATGTTGTTTCCCTCTCTCTCTCCTCATGATGTTGTAGAATACCTTTATTGTTAAGGGGGAGTGTTGAAATATTGTAACTGTGAAGAATATTCTACTTATTATTAAGTTATTATCTTATAGATCAATCCCCTTTTGTGGATTCATCATGTTGGGACTTATGTATGACCAAATCCCCCTTTTTGGATTGGTCAAACCCTAATTAAATGATGCTAATTGAGAAGTTGGCCCCTAGGGATAATTAAAGTGGTTTTAGCTACTAATTGAAGAAGTCGTCCCAACTTGGTGAAGAGACACAACCCTAGCACCTATCGGCTAGTATAAATAAGAGAGGATGATTCTTCATTCTCTCACTCACTCAAGTCACTCATCTAGTGCACAAGTTTTAAGGAAGCTGTAGTTTCCAGAAGAAGAAGAAGAGAGAGAGGTGCATTTCTCAATGTTGGATATTCTCTAGTGTTTGGTTTATTATCTTGGCATTGTATTGGAAATCTATATTAAGGAAGTTTTTGTTGGGTTTTCTCCCCCATGAGGGTTTCCCAGGATAAATGCTATGTACCTTGTGATTGTGTTTCTTTCAGTGATCTTGCTTATGCTATTATTGTCTAAATAAATTGAAAAGAACTTAATAAAAAATCTAAATTTAACATCCACTACTTGCAGTAAGAAAATAGTGGCTTTATAGGAAAAATATCTCATATGGTGACTCCACATCCATGTCACAACAATCGAATGGGCCCAAATCATCACATAACTTTTCAACATCCAACTTCTCAATGACACCATTTATCAAGGTTGGGAATCTAAACTTGTCTTATGTATTTTCTTAAACCTTAACTAGAAATCCTTATTATCTTTTGAGTACAAAATCCTAGGAAAATTTCCTTCTTGTAACAACATATTTTTTTAGCTTATAATATTTCATTGTTTCTTAAGATAGAGTGATGCACCTATCTTTGATCACCCTAATCCCCTATGCTCAAATATTTCCATAATTAAAAGTCATATTTCATCATTCCCATTAGCTTCCATCATGTCCAACATTCAACTTGGCTATGTCAATCCTTGGCTAGCAATAAGGTACCATCTCTTAGTCTTTCCTAAAACCCTTCACCCATTGCTATATGGGTATTTAAAGCACCTTCCAAAGTTCAGTGGTCATCTCTCAATAATAGTTGATGCACATATAATTGTGTTTCAAAATTTCACTAACTATTTGTTATTAATCACAAAGACATTTATATATGTCTTTTTGTACACTTCCTAGAAATTGATACTAGATATTGGTTTAGATACTTGTTAGCCAACACCATCTCCACTTGGAAATAAATGTGTGATATCTCCTTTCCTTGTTGGGGGAAGAGAAAGAATCACTTCCAAATATTAATAGAATTTAATTCTTTGAAGGAGGATGAATTAGAAAGTGTAACTACATTCAATGATAGGTTCCTCAAATCTTATCCTAGAATTCTTGAGAATGTAAGGCATTTAGAAGTTGTTCCCATGTTGACTTATGTGGTTTCATATGACCCTTATGCTTCACTATTTCTTAGGAAAAGACATTGTTTATATCTAATATTATTCTTGATGATGCATTAGAGATTCAAGGAAACATTCTTTCTTCTATAATGTTGGCTTAATTCCCCCCCCAGTCCCTTAAAGAAAGTGGACGTGGGAAATAATCCAAGGTTTCATTATATACTCCTAACCTTGTGGATTTTTGTTTATGAGAGAACCTTCTATTGCTATCAACATTTGATGAGGATGAAATAGTAGCATTCATTTTTCCCTCAAATTTTTGAAATCAATTGATAAAGGGATATGTTTCACCCATTAGACATATACAATGGGCCATTGGATCTTGCTGAAATAAGGGTTTTCTTGAATTCTAGGGGTTACATTTAGAAGGAAGATCTTCTTGGGCTAACATATCAACATGAGGAAGAATATGGAAAAATGGATAAGGCATTATTCCACTCACACAAGAGTCTAGTTCTTATCACCTTGTAGGGAGTATCCATCAAATAGAAGGAGTTAATGTTGTCATCTAAAAAGACCCCCCTACCTAATTTTTTTTTCATTTGGGCTTCCTATTTGAAATTCACAAAAGAACCCCTTATTTCCTTCCCATCAAAATCTCTGTCAATTTCCTTATTGTCTAAAGTGCTCAAAACCCAATTTGATAAAATATAGGCAAGACCACTTTCCTCCATGTTCCCCATCTACAACTAGATCCTTCTGAATCAATGGTGAAATCGTCATTGAAAATCCAAGAAAAACCATTGTCTAAAAGTTGTGGGTGAAGTTAATTTTTTTTAAAGAAGGAGCAAATTGATAACCAAGAATTCTCTTTCCTAAACATATCAATGGTTGTGGTTCATCCATAGGAGGTTAGGATATAGGAGGCTTAAGATTATAAAGTACACGTGAATGGACAAGATCTTCCCCGCGAAGAATTTATCAACCACTCATATGGTTTCACAATAGTTGGGATATATGACAATGAAAATATCCACCTATGGCCACAAGTAGTGGAGATTACATCTACATAGACAGATCAACAATTCACATCATCTCAAAGTGGTCAAATTGATCTAGGGACCCAAAAAAGTGAAGGTTGTTGCAAATGACTATGATATTCACTACAAATTTAGATCGATGATGCATGATATTTCATAGAAGGTCATGGAAAAGAGGGGATAAAAAATAAAAGTGTTATGAATGGTCATGGTTTCTCTTTATATATGAGATATATAGCTCAGGAAGCCCCCATGAAAAGTAGATCAATGGTTGAGATTTCTTTCACCCAAGGAGATTGATTTCTCAAGATATTTTAGGAGAGATTTGGGGATTAGAAAGGAAAGGTCAGGGAGTGCCATGAATGTTGATATGTCTCTCACCCGCTAATATTAAAAACCTAGAAATTATTAATGGAGGTTCCCCTTATAGTGTAAAAGATTGTGGCACTACGAGATGAGATGTACAATGGAGATTCCACCTATTGATCTAGATCAACAACCAAGATTTAATCAATAGATAATTCACCCTTGGGGGGTTCTTTGCACCCAATAAGATCCTGCCATGTGTTCCCCTATGAATATTTTCCCAAGGGGTACCCTCACTAGTTCTATGTAACAAATCACAAGCCGCCACATGGCTTTATCCAAGAAATCAAAAGGGTCTACACCAAGGATATTCACCATAATAAATTGGGATCCACATGACATATTTTCAACAAATCAATACACAAAATCATGGGGTTATGGTTAGGATCCACCACTGGTTTTGAAAATGGGGTCAACGTCAAAATTCATATGGATAGGGGAAGATCTTAGGAAACAATCAAAATTTCAAGTTGTTTATTAAAGGTGAAGTATGTCACCACTCTTTTCTCCAGCCTATAAATACGACTAAATGACCAAATGGGTGTTAAAATTCATATTTATCAAGCCTCTATTCTTTGCATACCTTTCAATTTGGCTATATGATTTGTTGTCTCTTTTTATAGACTAAGTTTCTTGTAGGTTTCCAACAAAAGGGCCCATTGTAGTCTAACAAGTTGGTATTTTCAATCCCCAAAAGGGGAAAGTCTCACCTGAGGCACTACTAAGAATTTTAAAGGTAGAGAGGGAAGTTGCAATATGATTAACTGTTCAATTCTAAGTTAGTATACATTCAAATCAAAACCGTAACTATGATTTCACAAATTTGTATCATTCATATCATAAGAAAATATAACCCATTGTAAAAGAGAAATAATTGTAACCATCACAATACACAAAACAAAAGAAAAAGAGGGGTATTCATTAAGTATCAATCATCACAATCCAATACAAAAACATGCCCACAATAGGGCCAAGGGTTTCTCATAGAACCAAAACCACCCCAATGACACACCCATTATTCAACCAGTTGATCATCTAACCCACTCATTGACTAGACATTGATTAAACTATTTCTCATAACTCCTAGGGACTAATTATACAATATATGGTGGTTAATGTTATCTATGTCAAGGCCTAACTTCCTGTTGACCAAAATTTGGTCATATATATTTTCATGCGCTTGGATTCATAAAATCCTTGATATCAAAAGAAGACATTTTTTGAACTTTTATAAGTTCACTCTGTAGCCCTCAGTCTCAGCTTCATCATGCACTTTTCGAATCAAAAATTCGTTTCTGCATGCCTAAGTTATTCAAGATCTGGTCTAAAGGTCCAAAGGAGAGATTATGAAGAATTTTTCTAATTATCTTGTTCTCCTCTCCATTTTCTAATCGTGAATTACTCTCATCACTTATCTCCCTCACTTTCCATCTCCACACTTAACCATTTTTCTCTTTTCACCACTCTCCTCTATATGCTCCACTAGTCTTTACACTTAGATGTTTTTTGGGACTCTTCCTTCATCTCCTCATTAGGTTGGCGGGTTGGCATACCTTCACCTCCATCCACTTTCACATGTCATAATTTCTCTGCTACACTACACTTAACCATTTTTTCAACTTCGCGGGTTCAAGCCCCCATCCTCCAAGTTCCGTGATCTCCACTTTGCACCCAAAGTTCTGTGATCTACATTTTGGAACATCATATTTTTCGTGGGTGTCAAGCCCCTAAAGTATTTTATCCCTAATACATACAAGTTTGACCGACTACCTTGGAACACTTAGCTTATTTTTTATCATTCATAACCATGGGTTCGCGGGTTAGTGGGTTCATGAAAAAACTCCATGTTCAAAATTGTTCTAGTCCATCCTCGCCATCTTCGTGATTTTACAAATATGCATTAAGTATGGTTTAATGCTAATAACTGATCATGCAAGATCCAAAAATATCACCATTAATAGCGAAGGGCTCGAGGAAATTTCTCATTAAATTGCATTAAAGCACTATATTCCAAAGGTTATACTATTGTCATCTCTCCGAAAAATTCATTTCAATTTATTATCCAACTAAAAGAATACTCTCATCAACCTATGGAAACAACATCTAGACATCACTTAAGTGGTGATACTCTAAATATTTTTGTTCATGAAGACCGAAACTTTCAGTGGTCCAGAGAATATTCATATTACTCCTCTCCTCCTGCACAGAAAGACATAACATGGGCATTCATAATTTCTCATGCAGGATGTGTTCCTGAGGTATTTTACTGTAAATATATTGTTGCATGGTGCATGGAGAAGTACGTGGCAAGCTAGAGGATTATACAACTCCAAGGTCATTCTCCGATTTCCCTTTCACCGCAAGTCTTTCGCAGGATATTGAAACTCCCATAGCTGACGCTTACCTTCAAAGGAGAAGGCTGCAGAGATTTCTTGAAGAGACATAACAATGGCCTTGACCTCTTACCTAAATATTTGGAGAATCCTACGTCTATTCCAGAAGACATAACCAAGATTCAGGTCGACTCAGGAAAACACTGCTACCATTTCTCGCATGATTCTTTATATTTTATATTTTACAGTAAAAGAAAAAGCCATTTTTGACTGGGGAAAATTGATTTCTATTGAAATCTTGTCACATTTAACGCACTACAAAAAGGATAAAAAATTCTTTATGGCATCATATCTGATATTTTCTATAGTGTATTGTTGTCAATTCTCAAAATTGACCATAAGTAAGAGGGTGAATTGTGAAATAGATCTGGTTACCTTCTGGTATCAGGAATTATGGAGACATAACACCCCTTTATATTTTTATGAAGTCTATAATGATTTTGTTTCAGTCTTCAAGATGCTGTTGTTGGGAGAGAATACTTCAAGGATATCTAACTAGGCTAACAAATTTCTAGAGAAAAGAGGAGCGATAGAACAAATGGAGAATCATATTGTCATAAGGATATTTTGTTCCAAAGAAAATCCTACTTTTCTCCCGTATCATGTATCTGATAAATCATTCATTACAGAGGTGGCAAAGAAATACAATTTATGGCTGCATTTTTTCCACAAAAAAAGGAAAAAACAATTCATCCCCTTGCCATGGAAGATTGGAGATTTCATTTTCAGAAACATAAATAAAATTGATGAGTTTACGAATCACTTCAACAATGTAAATCTAAAGTATGTTGAAAAAATAAAGGGGGTTGATCCTCACAAAATATTTGTGGAACACATGTTGTCAGTAGGATTCAACAACTCGTTCATTCATACTGTCTTGAATGAAGAATAAGATAACACCCAAAGCGCTTTTGTACACAATGTTGGTGACTTAGAAACAATACTAAGTAATAATGATTTTTATAAGCAAAAAGGAAAGGGTCCTAGTGAAAGGAGAACCTGGTCTCTAGTTGGTACTCCCAAAACTACCACATCCCGGAGCAATGTTCCAACGAATCACCCAATTAGGAATATTACCAATAGTAGTTCAAGCAACAAAGGAGAGAAGAATCCCCCCCTGGAAAAATCGAGAGCTCACATAAGCTTCCCGTGAGAAGAAAAGAGGAAGAATGTAGTGTAAGAGGAAGAAGACAATTTCATATAAAACGACATCAATAGCTTCTCTCTTGAAGACATGGAGCTTGAGGTAGATATTGAGAAAATGTTTCCCACAATTGATCAACCAGGAAATGTGGCCCAAAAAAATTAATCATTAGAGATCCTTGCAAATGATACCTTCAATGAAGAAGAGTCATTTACTTTCCAAAGTGTTGTTTTTGATAAGGAATCTAAAAAATTGATTGTAGAAAGAGGTGATCAGAAAAATAAGAAGGGGAAATCTCACTCAGAGGTTGACCTGAAAGATATGTAGCTATCCCAAATATCTAAAATTCATAGAGCAACTAAGGATGCTCTTGATGATTCTATTGGTGGAATGGAAGTAGAAAATACTAAGTTAAAAGAAAGGATTAGAGAGTTGGAAAATGATTTAATGCCTCTTCCAATCCTTGCAAGTCCTTTATCAATGGTCAAACCAATCACACCTGCCATTAAATTGAAAGGATCTTCAAGTCTACTCACATCGGTCCGGAGTTATGTAGAAAAGAATATTAAGAAGAGAATGTCGCTAATAACAGAGGCATGCAAGGTTTCAAAAAATATTGTTTCTTTTGGCTCAAGGGCACATGCCTTCCATGAATATCTGCAAGCTGATCTAAATAACGAATAAGGTTTTTACACTGATGTTGTATTACCATTTGGAATCAAAGTCTCTAACATGACGGAACTGAGAATAAGAGAGGAGGTTCTGCCTTCCCCCAGTCAAATAAAACAACTAAATGCTTATTGGAAGGAAAAGATTAAAAATTTGAATAACATTGTTCAAGCATGCAATGAATCCATATTGAAAAGAGAAGAACTGTTCAAGAGACTCATGAAGATAGACCTAGAAGGAGGTACTAACGAATTACAAGACCCTAAATTAATTCTTAACTCAATGTTCCTAACAAAGCAACAATTTGATGAACAAGTTGAGATATTTAAAGGGTTATCAATAAATAAATTTTACGACATACTCGAATATAATGAAGATGAAACAAAAAATTGGCTAGTTGATTATTCCATGAAAAATCAAGATATTGAGGAAGCAACACATGGTATTTCTCTTGACTTAAGAGACTTGGAAGGTGAGTTATTCAACATTAAAATTCGACGTGAAATAAACGTCACACCAATGAAAAGTTATATTGAATATTGGTTGAGAAAGGAAATCGAAAAATTAACTAAAGAAGGAAAAAAAAAACAGTTGAGACGGTTCCTGTAACCATCAATGAAGACAATAAAAGGATAACACCAAGCAATTGAAGATACGAGAGACCATGATAGTAAGTTCATGTTGATCACATTTTTCTTTATTTATCATTGTTTCATCCAATTACTCTCCTTCTTTGACTAGAAAGGTTTATCCGAAATTTGATAACTTCTCCATGTCTTCTTTCCAGGTTTTGTTACTCTGCATCGCCCACCATTCTCCTTCTACAACTTACTTATTTTTCATATTTTCTTTATGGTCCGTGGGACCCCCAATCCTAGTCCTAAGGACAAACACATTTAAATTTCAAGGCTTTGTAACTGACTATATATTTTTCAGAAATCCAAAGAGAACTATTTCAGGATCAGTTTTGGCCATACTTTGTAACTCTGTGTTTTGAGTATAAATTATTTGAGATTGATCTACCATTATCTTTATTTGAGGTCCCCATGTTTTTACTCTATTAAATTTCTCTTATGCATCAAAAACATCTTCTTTTATTTTATGTGATAAAAAATATTTAGTTTTACTATGATGGATGTGATGAAACTTTATCTATCTCTTTAAAATGTATGACGTGTGCGGTTCCTGGTCATTTCTTAGGAACTCTCTTTAAAAAAGAAAACAAAACATCTTCCGTTCTTGATTTTTTTTCTTGCAATATTTATATTTCTTTGATTGTCACAACGGACTTGTGCAAATTCCCATATTCTAAAAATCTAGAATCCCAAGAAAATCTTAAAATAAAGAGGAGTACTGCCTCTATAAAAACACAGGGGGATTTGTATCCCTGTGAGGTTGTTGTTTCGGTCCAATAGATTCAAGCATCAACATTTTTGGCGACCATACTGGGGATTATTTATTTTCAAGATATTTGAGGAACCATAAATATCCATGCCTCAAAGTTTTGAGAAGAAGATTCAAGAAAATTGTTATCTATTTTAAGCATGACTCACCTTTTTTGTAATTTCAAAAAGAAACAAGAAGCACCAAAGATTTGAGAGAATGAAATCCCTAGAAAATCCATTGAAAAAATTCAAAATAAAGGGTTTCATTCATGTCATAATGTTTTTTTATATTCTTCATAAAGCCCATCAATGGCTTTGCAAGACTCGACAAAAGGGAGAAATATTCAAAGGAGGCAATTTCATAACACCCCTCTAAATCTACCAGAAATAGACTTTCAAATGCCCAATATTCCTATTGATTTTTTTCTACATTCTTTGGGCATGCTTCAGAAGATGCAGAGCAACACTTGATTAATTTTAAAGGTACATGTTATGATTTCAACCTCATCAAAGACAATGTTACATGCAGATTATTCCTACAAACTCTATGAGAGGATGCTCTTGAATGGTATAATTCATTAATGCCTAACACCATTACTAGTTGGGATGTGTTAGAAGATTCATATGCATAAAATTTCATCCCAAAGGTGAATTCATATGTTTTTTCTGATGTTTTAAATGTTTTTGCCCACCCACCCTCTCCCACATGGACACAAAAAGATGAATTGAATGATTCAAAAGAATAATATCATGAAACACTACAAGACTTTTCTGAATCAAATTGTGTTGTTGAGAATGAAGGAAAGAATTCTAAAGACCAAGAAAATGATATCAACATCTCATATACTCCATACGAGGAAGAAATTAAAGAGTCCCCACCAAACAATGCAAGAATAATTAAGCCAAAATAAAGAATTATTGGTGGAAGAAAACAATTTTTAGAACAAAGAAGATAACCATTGCATAGAAGAAGAACATTTTCAAGACATTGCCAATGAAACAATAATCTTGAATGTGGAAAAAGAAGAAAATTTTAGTCTCCTATATACTCCATATGAAGACATTTCGAACAAAAAATTTGAAAATGAAATTGAGGAGCCTCCACCAAATACACAAGAAGATTCCAACCTTGTAATAGATGATGAAACATCACAAGAGAACTTGCAACAAGAAGAATTGATGGAAGAAATGAATCTTGAGAAGAATGATGAGAAAGATCACCTTTACAAGAAAGAAGAGTATTTTCAAGATATTTTTGATGAATCAAGAACCTTGGAAGTGGTTGGAAATAAGGAAAATGATGAATGTATTCTTATGTTGAAAACTCCTCAGCCAATCAAAGACAATAGTATTCTTGAGCAACCAATAATCAATTTGATTGAATTATGGTTCTATAGCATTCTTGGCCAAAGAACGCAATTAAATCTTCACCATACTTGGTATAATTTTTCTCTAGTACATATTGAGAGTGCCCCTGACTCATTGGTACAAGTCCCAACATATCTTAGAATTTTGGAGTTCATTCCAAAAATCAGATCAATGCTTCAATGGCTCCATTGGAAATCTACCTACACCTAAGGTGCCCCTTTATTTCAAGTAAGTTAGGGTAGGTAGATCATGTATGCACATATTTTGTTTCTTCAGTTCAGTTTTTCATAATAAGGCAATATTTATATTGAATTTTGAAGATAACTCCATGAAAGAAGAAGAATTACAGGAGTTAAATTTGAAGATGACTCCATAGCCCGATAGAGAAGGTAATTGGTCATGAGATTTTGGTGTTCTCAATAACCCACAAGGGGTCACTGTCCTGCAATTGGAGCCAGTTGTTGACCAAAATTTGGTCATCTATATTTTCATGCGCTTGGATTCATAAAATCCTTGATATCAAAAGAAGACATTTTTTGAACTTTTATAAGTTCACTCTGTAGCCCTCGGTCTTAGCTTCGCCATGCACTTTTCGGATCATAAATTCATTTCTTCATGTCTAATTTATTCAAGATATGGTTTAAAGGTCTGAAGGAGAGATTATGAAGAAGTTTTCTAAGTATCATGTTCTCCTCTCCATTTTCTAATCGTGAAGTACTCTCATCACTTATCTCCCTCACCTTCCATCCCCACACTTAACCATTTATCTCTTTTCACCACTCTTCTCTATATGCTACACTAGTCTCTTCACTTAGATGTTTTTTGGGACTCTTCCTTCATCTCCTCATCGGGTTCATAGGTTGACGGGTTGGTAGAAATTCATATCCATCCACTTTTCCATGTCATAAGTCTGCTGCTACAATACACTTAACCATGTTTTCAACTTCATGGGTTCACGGGTTCAAGCCCTCATCCTCCAAGTTCCGTGATATCCACTTTGCACCCAAAGTTCTGTGATCTATTTTTTGGACCATCAGATTTGTCGCCAGTGCCGAGCCCCTAATGTATTGTATCCCTCCTACATACAAGTCCAATCGACCGCCTTGGAACACTTAGATTGTTTTTTATCATTCATAACTGTGGGTTGGCGGGTTCCCGGGTTGGCAGGTTCATGAAAAAACTCCATGTTTAAAATTTTTCTAGTCCATTCTCGCCATCTTCGCGCTTTTCCCAATATGCATTAAGTATGGTTTAATGATAATAACTAATCATGCAGGCTATGCAAAGATCGTGCTTAATAGCGAAGGGCTCGAGGAAATTTGTCATTAAATTGCATTAAAGCACTATTTTCCAAAGGTTATATTATTGTCATCTCTCTGAAAAATTAATTTCAAGTTATTATCCAGTTGAATGAATACTCTTGTCAGNAACAAGTTGAGATATTTAAAGGGTTATCAATAAATAAATTTTACGACATACTCGAATATAATGAAGATGAAACAAAAAATTGGCTAGTTGATTATTCCATGAAAAATCAAGATATTGAGGAAGCAACACATGGTATTTCTCTTGACTTAAGAGACTTGGAAGGTGAGTTATTCAACATTAAAATTCGACGTGAAATAAACGTCACACCAATGAAAAGTTATATTGAATATTGGTTGAGAAAGGAAATCGAAAAATTAACTAAAGAAGGAAAAAAAAAACAGTTGAGACGGTTCCTGTAACCATCAATGAAGACAATAAAAGGATAACACCAAGCAATTGAAGATACGAGAGACCATGATAGTAAGTTCATGTTGATCACATTTTTCTTTATTTATCATTGTTTCATCCAATTACTCTCCTTCTTTGACTAGAAAGGTTTATCCGAAATTTGATAACTTCTCCATGTCTTCTTTCCAGGTTTTGTTACTCTGCATCGCCCACCATTCTCCTTCTACAACTTACTTATTTTTCATATTTTCTTTATGGTCCGTGGGACCCCCAATCCTAGTCCTAAGGACAAACACATTTAAATTTCAAGGCTTTGTAACTGACTATATATTTTTCAGAAATCCAAAGAGAACTATTTCAGGATCAGTTTTGGCCATACTTTGTAACTCTGTGTTTTGAGTATAAATTATTTGAGATTGATCTACCATTATCTTTATTTGAGGTCCCCATGTTTTTACTCTATTAAATTTCTCTTATGCATCAAAAACATCTTCTTTTATTTTATGTGATAAAAAATATTTAGTTTTACTATGATGGATGTGATGAAACTTTATCTATCTCTTTAAAATGTATGACGTGTGCGGTTCCTGGTCATTTCTTAGGAACTCTCTTTAAAAAAGAAAACAAAACATCTTCCGTTCTTGATTTTTTTTCTTGCAATATTTATATTTCTTTGATTGTCACAACGGACTTGTGCAAATTCCCATATTCTAAAAATCTAGAATCCCAAGAAAATCTTAAAATAAAGAGGAGTACTGCCTCTATAAAAACACAGGGGGATTTGTATCCCTGTGAGGTTGTTGTTTCGGTCCAATAGATTCAAGCATCAACATTTTTGGCGACCATACTGGGGATTATTTATTTTCAAGATATTTGAGGAACCATAAATATCCATGCCTCAAAGTTTTGAGAAGAAGATTCAAGAAAATTGTTATCTATTTTAAGCATGACTCACCTTTTTTGTAATTTCAAAAAGAAACAAGAAGCACCAAAGATTTGAGAGAATGAAATCCCTAGAAAATCCATTGAAAAAATTCAAAATAAAGGGTTTCATTCATGTCATAATGTTTTTTTATATTCTTCATAAAGCCCATCAATGGCTTTGCAAGACTCGACAAAAGGGAGAAATATTCAAAGGAGGCAATTTCATAACACCCCTCTAAATCTACCAGAAATAGACTTTCAAATGCCCAATATTCCTATTGATTTTTTTCTACATTCTTTGGGCATGCTTCAGAAGATGCAGAGCAACACTTGATTAATTTTAAAGGTACATGTTATGATTTCAACCTCATCAAAGACAATGTTACATGCAGATTATTCCTACAAACTCTATGAGAGGATGCTCTTGAATGGTATAATTCATTAATGCCTAACACCATTACTAGTTGGGATGTGTTAGAAGATTCATATGCATAAAATTTCATCCCAAAGGTGAATTCATATGTTTTTTCTGATGTTTTAAATGTTTTTGCCCACCCACCCTCTCCCACATGGACACAAAAAGATGAATTGAATGATTCAAAAGAATAATATCATGAAACACTACAAGAATTTTCTGAATCAAATTGTGTTGTTGAGAATGAAGGAAAGAATTCTAAAGACCAAGAAAAGGATATCAACATCTCATATACTCCATACGAGGAAGAAATTAAAGAGTCCCCACCAAACAATGCAAGAATAATTCAGCCAAAATAAAGAATTATTGGTGGAAGAAAACAATTTTTAGAACAAAGAAGATAACCATTGCATAGAAGAAGAACATTGTCAAGACATTGCCAAGACATTGCCAATGAAACAATAATCTTGAATGTGGAAAAATAAGAAAATTTTAGTCTCCTATATACTCCATATGAAGACATTTCGAACAAAAAATTTGAAAATGAAATTGAGGAGCCTCCACCAAATACACAAGAAGATTCCAACCTTGTGATAGATGATGAAACATCACAAGAGAACTTGCAACAAGAAGAATTGATGGAAGAAATGAATCTTGAGAAGAATGATGAGAAAGATCGCCTTTACAAGAAAGAAGAGTCTTTTCAAGATATTTTTGATGAATCAAGAACCTTGGAAGTGGTTGGAAATAAGGAAAATGATGAATGTATTCTTATGTTGAAAACTCCTCAGCCAATCAAAGACAATAGTATTCTTGAGCAACCAATAATCAATTTGATTGAATTATGGTTCTATAGCATTCTTGGCCAAAGAACGCAATTAAATCTTCACCATACTTGGTATAATTTTTCTCTAGTACATATTGAGAGTGCCCCTGACTCATTGGTACAAGTCCCAACATATCTTAGAATTTTGGAGTTCATTCCAAAAATCAGATCAATGCTTCAATGGCTCCATTGGAAATCTACCTACACCTAAGGTGCCCCTTTATTTCAAGTAAGTTAGGGTAGGTAGATCATGTATGCACATATTTTGTTTCTTCAGTTCAGTTTTTCATAATAAGGCAATATTTATATTGAATTTTGAAGATAACTCCATGAAAGAAGAAGAATTACAGGAGTTAAATTTGAAGATGACTCCATAGCCCGATAGAGAAGGTAATTGGTCATGAGATTTTGGTGTTCTCAATAACCCACAAGGGGTCACTGTCCTGCAATTGGAGCCAGTTGTTGACCAAAATTTGGTCATCTATATTTTCATGCGCTTGGATTCATAAAATCCTTGATATCAAAAGAAGACATTTTTTGAACTTTTATAAGTTCACTCTGTAGCCCTCGGTCTTAGCTTCGCCATGCACTTTTCGGATCATAAATTCATTTCTTCATGTCTAATTTATTCAAGATATGGTTTAAAGGTCTGAAGGAGAGATTATGAAGAAGTTTTCTAAGTATCATGTTCTCCTCTCCATTTTCTAATCGTGAAGTACTCTCATCACTTATCTCCCTCACCTTCCATCCCCACACTTAACCATTTATCTCTTTTCACCACTCTTCTCTATATGCTACACTAGTCTCTTCACTTAGATGTTTTTTGGGACTCTTCCTTCATCTCCTCATCGGGTTCATAGGTTGACGGGTTGGTAGAAATTCATATCCATCCACTTTTCCATGTCATAAGTCTGCTGCTACAATACACTTAACCATGTTTTCAACTTCATGGGTTCACGGGTTCAAGCCCTCATCCTCCAAGTTCCGTGATATCCACTTTGCACCCAAAGTTCTGTGATCTATTTTTTGGACCATCAGATTTGTCGCCAGTGCCGAGCCCCTAATGTATTGTATCCCTCCTACATACAAGTCCAATCGACCGCCTTGGAACACTTAGATTGTTTTTTATCATTCATAACTGTGGGTTGGCGGGTTCCCGGGTTGGCAGGTTCATGAAAAAACTCCATGTTTAAAATTTTTCTAGTCCATTCTCGCCATCTTCGCGCTTTTCCCAATATGCATTAAGTATGGTTTAATGATAATAACTAATCATGCAGGCTATGCAAAGATCGTGCTTAATAGCGAAGGGCTCGAGGAAATTTGTCATTAAATTGCATTAAAGCACTATTTTCCAAAGGTTATATTATTGTCATCTCTCTGAAAAATTAATTTCAAGTTATTATCCAGTTGAATGAATACTCTTGTCAGNTACAAGATCATGAAGAAGCATAATCCAAATCCTAGTTGTAAACCTTCCAATGAATAAAAGCACCACTTGCCAAAAAATAGTCCTTCCAAGAGGTTGCGCCTCACTCCAAGAGAAGGTAAACCAAGAACAAGAGCTAAAATATCACTCTCACAAGAGAGCAAGTTATGTTATGATAAAATGAGGACCAAACATCCTCTATTTATATGATTCCATGACCTTTAATTAAAAAAACAGGTCATTAAAACAACCGACAAGGCTGAGATTACATTATCCAATTAATTTGTCACTTTTACATGCTAGAATGCCAAAAATGAGCTAATAATGAGACGTCAGGCCCCTAAAGGGGAGACGTTGGCCCTGTTGGGGCATAATCACCATCCACTGAGCAAGACGTTGCCCCTCCTGGGGCTCTTGCAACCTGTCACACGTGCCAAAGAAGCCCAGCACACTGCCACATGCTCCAGAAATCGTCCAAGCTACCCTGGGTGGCGTCCTGATCATCAAGGTCAACGTCCCATCTGTAAGGGNATCCAAATCCTAGTTGTAAACCTTCCAATGAATAAAAGCACCACTTGCCAAAAAATAGTCCTTCCAAGAGGTTGCGCTTCACTCCAAGAGAAGATAAACCAAGAACAAGAGCTAAGAATGTATCTCTCAAATGAGAGCAAGTTATGTTATGATAAAATGAAGAGGCAACGTCCTCTGTTTATATGATTCCATGACCTTTAATTAACAAAACAGGTCATTAAAACAACCGACAAGGCTGAAATTACATTATCCAATTAATTTGTCACTTTTACATGCTAAAATGCCAAAAATGAGCTAATAATGAGACGTCAGGCCCGTAAAGGGGAGACGTTGGCCCTATTGGGGCATAATCATCATCCACTGAGCAAGACGTTGCCCCTCCTGGGGCTCCTGCAATCTGCCCCACGTGCCAAAGAAGCCCAACACGCTGCCACATGCTCCAGAAATCGTCCAAGCTACCCTGGGTGGCGTCCTGATCATCAAGGTCAACGTCCCATCTGCAAGGGGTTGATCCCCATTGGCCAGGTCTCTGCCAAAACGTCCAAATGAGGGCGTCCTTCTTCTTCTCTGTGCAAGGGCTCGTCACAACTCTGTCCTGCCTCTGCCATCCCAACGTCCATCTGATGGGCTCTTC
>JZKD02S0265854.1:10566-20704 GCA_000966675.3 Picea glauca | reverse complement strand
TATATATCAAAATATATATTTTTATGTATTATATAAAAAATGCTCCTGAAACGCTCCCGCTTCCCGCTTCTGCTCCCTGCTCCCAATAGCCTTGGTTAGATCCATGGTTGACAATATCAAGACATGTGTACACTAGCCTCCTCAAGAGAGGTCACCCTCATCCAAAAATAGGCAATAATATGCAACAAAAACCTCCATGAGAAGAAGCACCATCTAGAAATAGGTAGTATACCAAGTCAAATGCTAAATGGGTCCACATAGAATTCACCCTCCAAGAATGGATGCATGAGAAATATAATAAAATACTCTTCAATCTAGGAGGATGTACTCAAGAATCCACCTAGAAGAACCAACAACGTGCGCCCTCCAAGGTGCATGAGAGATTTAACAATAAAATATTCCTCCTTGGAGAATGCTCCATAACCAACCTCCAAAAATATAAAGTGGTCCACAAGATGCATGTAATCAATCCACATGTGCAAAGCCCAAGGCAACCAACTCCATGGATGAATGTGCAAGATGAAGTAGTCAAACCCCAAAATAGTAAGTGAGCAACCTCCAACAAAACAAATCCAAGGAGATAAGGACGAATTATGGTTTTGACCATGCCAAAACTCCACGAAATAAATAAATATACACCTCTAAGAATAGCAAGAAGTGTCTCCACAAGTTTTCCCTCCAAGGTTATACTCAAAAATAGTAATAGGATCAAGTAAATGCATGCAAAATCCACACATGTGGCCCTCCAAGTATGACACACGCCCATCCATAACCACCTCCAATAAAATAATATATATGCCAACTCAAAGAGGTGAGGACGCTCTCCAATGAAAGTCAAATGATGACAAGTGTAACTGAAATATCCCTCCAATAAAGATGAGAGTGCACCTAGGAGAGGTGTGCCCTAGAAAAGTGTGTGATATAGCTACCTCAACCACCCACAAATAACAAAATATTCTCCAATGAAGTGTGCCCTAGGAGAATCTGCCAAGAGTGGTTAGACCTCAATAATAAAACATTACTCCATATGACATGTCATAAAGATGTCTAGCAAACCCAAGAAAGTGCGCCCTAGAGAAGTGTGCCAACCTCTCCAAACAATAAAATAATGCATGCCTTAATAACTATGCTCAAGAAGGGGGGCACACCACTAGAAAGCCTCAACCAACTCCAACCAACACCTTCAAGTGTGAAAAGGAAGTCAATGAAGTAGGGTGTCGTAGTTATTAACCTTAATCAAGATAAATTGATTAATTTAACCATTGAACGGTTAAATCAACCTCAATATGTGTGCAGAAAGGTTAATGTTGAAATAAAACCATAGTCCCCCTCCAAATAATCACAAACTGATTAAATCACCATGAACATGTGTCAATGAAAGATGCACTCTGATAAAGTGTTGTACCATGTAAATAAAAGTGTTCTCCCTAGCAAAACCCCACCATGATAACAACAAAACATAAAGCCCAACCTAAGGTGCACTACCATCAAAGGATTATTACATCAAAACTCATCATCCAACCTTAGGAAAAGGCTCAATCACCATCAAACCATATGCAGTACCCCCCCTATCTAACTCAAACTTAGGAAATAAAATATCAATGAGGGTACTAACATCATGAAACAAATTACCCCCTAGGTGATGCCTAGCAAATGTTACATCATAAAGTTAAATCACCTCGGAAAATCCCACAAAGGCAACATGAATCATCCCACCATAGCAACATCATAAGAGAAGGGGACATAAATAAATGCTAACCCCATCCAGTCATCAAGTGTGTCGCCCATCACACATCCAACACATGAGGACCATGTAGAACACCCCATTCTAGTGACGCCCACATCATACATCAACACACCAAGTCAATAGGAAGCATCAACATCATCATGAAACATCTACCTCCTAACATCATCATCCAACCCCTTGGGGGGCTTAGACCATCATCCATATCCAAGATAAGCATATATACCAAACCACACCATGATGAGATAGTATGTGCCACAACCATCCAAAAGTGCAACCAAGGGGTGATTAACAAGGCAGGCACATGTGAGAAGACCACCAAGAAAGAAGCACGATCATCCAACCAAGGACAAGTAAGCCTTCCCCAAGCCAAAGACCTTCAAGGAACCAACAAAAAATATCAATGTGATGAAAATCACAAAGTGGACCTCATACAATATGAGTTGTAACATACCCTCTTGACAATTCATCTAGTCTTCCTATTGTAGATGTCTCTTCACATTTTCAGTATACTTTTGTCAGTAGCTCATCCAATCCTCATGTTGGAATGACGAAGCTCTTGTCAGTATCTCATCCAGTCCTCAAGTTGAGAATGATTTCTCATCTATTTTGGATACTCTTAACAGTTTGACTCCATTACTCGGTGATGATGGCGACACCTTGCATGATTTGCTTGCACCAATTACACTTCCTTCAAAAAGATCAAAGCCTATACCTAAGTAAGATATCTCTAAGATATCTCCACTCTTATTGATGCAAAAAAGATTATTGTTGGTCCATCCATGTGCTATTAGAAGGAATCTCCTCCACCTGAGGCCCTTCTTTCCCAAATAGATGATTGGTTTTAGAAAAAAATTGATGCAGCTAAGTTCCTTTCTTGCCCATTTTTAGCACTATCGGGAGTTTTCTCCACCATGATTTGGTTTGCCTTTTACTTGTGTATCTTCTAGGATTCCAAAAGGATAGCCTTGTCTCAGCTTCGTCCAACAGATTTCTTTATTCATTTTGTTCACCATCTTCATTTCCTTATTTTTTTCATATCCTTTTCCACTCATCGTTTGGAGAATCTTGATGCTCCCATTTTTTAGCATGATCAGGCTCAAAGCACACTGAGCACCAAAAAGAGTGTCTTCATATTAACTACCTATTTCAAGATATTACCTGCAAAATTGAAGAACACAATTGCAAGCAAGCCTTTTTCCTCCTTTCCAAGGACCAGACCTATCAAAGTTTAGCATATTGAGTAACCTCTCTCCTTGGTTACCTGTAATTCTGATAAAAAGATTCCTAGAGACTTTCCAATAGCTTCAAAATCAAATTTGTGCTAGAATTCTAGAGCCAGCCTGGAAAATCTTACCCGAACTGAGACCACCTATGGAGAACCAACCATAATAGATGAAAACCAAGATAAATTTTCATAAATAGCCATGCTCTACCCATAAAATATGTACCCCTTCCACCCTGCAAAAAGAGCATCTCTATAATTTTGGTCTTGGACAATTACAACAAAAAATCCTATAGAAAAAAGGCTTACCCCAGTTGACCCTTAAAAATTCCAACCTTTAAATCCAACTTCAAATGGTCTGATAAGACTGCCAGATAGCAATAAACCTGCACACCAGCGCTTACGACACAAGGTTCCTAGCTAGGTTCTCTACAAGAGGATCTAAGTCCAATGTTATCCCAGACTCATCTTTCGCCTACTTAAATATCCCAATTTTGAGGGAGGGGTAGGTTTCACCTTAACCTTTTTCTTCAAAAAATACTTGAGATGCTCAATGTTCTAAGAGAATCTTGAGTGGCACGAGGTCCTTCACCCCCTATAAACCATAAGGCCATGGCCATAGAAAAAAGAGCCCACTAAAAACCTGAAACCACTCGACAAAAGAAGACCTACCCTTTGCACTGCAGCAGGCCACCAAAGGAGCTTGGACTGGTTCGGCAGGCACGTGAGGAACACTAGTTGTAGCCACAAACTCTTCCTTCATCTTAACCATTATTCTCCAACTTAACCATTCATTGAACAGTAGTTTAATTCTAATATACTTGTTTAAGTGCATCTCTGTAGTCTACTAACCTAGACGGTAGACCTCATCAAGAATTTGTGGTATTCTGTCTAGCAATTTTGTTCTTAAGTGTTCTTTGCTCCCCACTGCGCTTCAATCAATCCATAGTCAAGTTCCCGCTATGGTACTAGGATGTTTTCAATGTACTTTGATCCCTTATTCTACAGCAATGCTCCATTCCCTGTAATAATGGGTCCATCCTTTCTCATAAACCAGTTTACACACCAGTATTACATATTTATCCACCTGTTTATTCCTTCTATTATTTGTCCATTTCATATATCTCATTAGAACATGCCCAAAACTAGTTAGGTATAACTAACATCTTGTAGGGCACTGTACTCTCAAGTAGTCTTCACTTAGGTGTCTTCTGTATCTTCGTACGTTATCCTAGGCTTCGTGTTTTCAGTTCATAGGACTACAAGCATTTTGGCTTTAACCCTAAAGAAGGGAACGAGAAAAGAAATATCCTTTTGAGAGTAGAGACAATCAGCCCCCACAAGTAGCTCAATGTAAAATTCCAATCAGAGGATCTGCACAATGGTGGCGGAGAATTGAACATAACCTCTTATAGTCTTTATTGGGCTGTCTCAACCATAATAAATCTAAATTTAACACAAGGCTTATCTTTCTTTGAGCAGGTACCGAAGTGTAACCGTCAACCTACATTTTCAAATCCACAGCACACTTACCAAAGGAAATCAATTTCACTTGAACCCCTCAGTGACTGTTCCACCTGATGTAAAATGGTGCAGAGTACCGGGAGATAGATGGCTTTATGCTATAAGCCAATTGTAAGTGGGTGAACTGCGATGATCGAAAATTCATAAATGGCCAGTGCAGACATCCCAAGCCAAGGTGAGGAGTGAACATGGACGCCTGATAATAAGTGGGTGAACTGCGATGATCAAAAATTCATATATAGCCAGTACAGACCTCCCGAGCCAAGGTGAGGAGCGAACATGTACGCCTGCTAAGCATGGAGTTTCATTTGAGCCCTAAATTTTGCCAGCTCAAACTGAAAATTTTGCTCTATGCCATAGCTGGCCAAGCATATCTGGGAAGAAGTGTAGGTACATCTGGCTCTGGTGCTATACGAGTGCAGAAGTCCCAAACACGAGTAAACAAATCCGCCGCCATTGCTTTGGAGAACTAGTAGGCACCTCAATGAAGGTTTGGCAGGTGGGGAGACCAAGAACTCGTTTAACTCAGCCCTACAGGTACCTTACCCCATACATCACCTGAGTGAGCTATGAGGTAAAAAATTTACACATCAAATTATCATGTATTCCAAATATGCCCCAATACAAAAGGTAGACACTGGACTGTACACAATTTCAATGAAAAAGACCCGCGATCAACTCAGAAGCTTTGGCTTCCCATGGTTCCCGATATTACTCAAGCGGGTTCAAAATTAGAGTTTGAATACAAGAGACAGAAGCAGGAAAACCCGTGATTATTTTCACTACGAAAACATGTTCTTTTAATACCAACATAAGCAAATATATGTTTTGGAGAACAGCCAAACCACAATTGATCTTCTTCCAATCCGTATCTGTGCACCGGCTTCACCAAAAACATTTTCAGACATAACCCGTATATATTCTGCCACGCCCATTGAAACAAATACATAACCCAAAAGACATAATTCAATTTCCCTTTAAAAACAAGAACAGATCTACAACAGTGACTCACCTCGAAGACTAGACCAATTGTGATCAGAGGAATTCCTGGATCTAAACGGATAATCTCGTAGTGCGAACTGGAAGTATGTCTGTCATTCACAGTTCAATGCGAGATCTCTCAGTTCACTTCACAACTTGACAGGTCTTCAAACAAATCCTTTAATGCTTCGTCCTCATTCTTTCTCACTGTTCACTGCTTCAAAAAATAAAAGACATACAAGTTAATGTCTTAGTTACCGCGTTTCAATTTTATAATGAATAGTGGAGTCTGGATTCACGAGAATGCGTAGGCTTCAATGGATTTCATATTCGGAAGCGTAATTTTTTTAAACTCTGGCAATTTTCAAGCGAATATTGCTTTCGCACCTCCTAGAAAAACTGAATTACATTTAAAGAGTTTTAAGATTGGTTGAAAATGTTATTGGTGTATTTAGTTGGTTAAGTGGGCTCGTGATATATTTTTTTTAGATAAGGATTCAATTTTTCCAAACAGATATGTTTAGTCCTTCTAAAAAAGGTCATTATAATCTTATAGTAATGTTTGGACGCGAGCAATGGACAAAATTCTTAGCTCTTATTGTAGTTGGCTTTCTCCTTCATAATATATGGGATGATATTAAACTATTATAAGGAAACTTCTTCAAATTTTCGAAAAGGGTTGAAAATAAAGGATGATTTTATCTTTTAGTAGATTTGACATTAACTTCATTTAAAATTAAATGTATATATTTATTAAAATATTTTTAATATATTAATTTATTATGTTGTAACTTTAAAATTATTAAAGTTGTTTATTTGGTAATACGTTATACAATTAATAATAAAGATAAAAGTAATTTCTAGATTCTAACATTAAACAACACTTTAAATTTAGTGTATGAAACCTCAATGTAAGCACACATTTATTCTATTTGTTTAAGTTTTGATCTTATGACATAGCTCAAGGGCATATATGATGATGGTGGTGGTGGTTAATGTTCACTCAGATCAAAATTGGTTTATCAAATCTTAAGAAAAGTAAGAGATTACTTAGATTTGTTTAAAATGTTATTTTGATGCTTAAAATGTATTAAGAGAAGCATTCCAAGATCACTAAATTTTGATGACTTGAAAGGTTGGGAAGGTTGGTATTGTGACAAATATTTTAAAATTGAGATCTAATTTTGGTATACGCAAGGCACTCTAGTAGAAAGTGATTTTCATCTTCAAACCTCTTGGTGTCACAAAGGTGACAGATTCTTTCCTACCATAGTGTTTTGGGGAGTACCCAATGCCCAGTTTCACTATGCAACTCATGAGAGTTAGTTTTTATTTTAGCAATATTGATTCTCTTCTTTACGCTAGTCAAAATAGAGAGATATTTTTTATCTTCAAGATTAGGGTTAACCACCTCTTTATAATATATTAATTTTCTTTCATCCTCTAATTCTTTATTGCACCATAGATACTCCTTAAATTTAGCTTGTACAATATTTTTAATATCATCGGTATTCTACAAAATAACCTCTTCTTTTATTCCCCAGTGATTTAGACGAGACTTGGCATCATTATGCCATCCCCGCTTGAGTTGTTGGTGATTTTGGCTAGAGTCTGAAGCAATTTTGGGGAGCCTCTTGTCATCCATGTTGTTTATCTTGTTCTTGTACATTAAGTACATAATCATAGTTATGCTCTCAATGGGGAAAGGCTCACTTCTATGAGGAGGATAGGATAGGGTGTATTACCTTTAATTTTGAGATTATAAGTTATCAAATTCTTTTGGATCTACTCTATCTTTCTCCAGGATTCTCGAGAGATACTGCTGATCGAGATGGATCTCAGTGGCCATCCACCTTTTCTACTGAATCACCATTTTGAGCCTGTGGTTTTGATAAACCATGATATTCACCCTTTTGATGGGGAATGGAATGTAATGTCATCTTTGTTTGTTAATTACARACATCRTGTAATGRTTTCATAGTGGTCTTATGTGCATGCCTACAACATAGCRTTAATGCATCGGATCCCATTAGAACTTCGTAGCTCARGCGRGAGTAGTACTRGGATGGGTGACCGCCCRGGAAGTCCTAGTGTTTTACATGCCTATGGCATTTTATAAWCTTAGTCCAATTTATCCCACATGCATCATGGGAATTGTTCTCCTCTCACTCTCTCATATATAATTGAGGTGAAGGAGGCCCTTTAAGTATGCAATGGAGTGTGATGTAAAGCTTGTAGCGAATGAAGCATAGTCAACATCTCTTTCTTTTCAGATATAGGCTGCCCCATTCAGAGATAGGTTGTGATATATAATAGGAGTTGGTTTTCACTATAATTTTGCGTTCTCTGCATTATCTCTTATATTTCCTTGTTATATATCGGTTATATTTTTGTCTTCATGTCGTTCTCAAAATAATCTCGATTAGTGGTATCAGAGCAGGCTGCTCCTTGTCGTTCTCAGAGCAGGTCCCCAACAAGGTCAGGGTATAGAGAGTTGGGTCTCAAGCTAGTTTCACTTGAGGGAAATTGCTCTCGCCAACCCAAGCGACCTCCCATGGTGGAAGAAAAGATAGATGACAAAGTAGGAGATCCTTTCAAGACATTGATCGAGGAAGCCCTCGTGCAACAGAGGAATGAGATGATGGACAACTTTGCTTAGATCCTTCGAAGACTATCGATGGAGATGGCTGAGGCATCTTCAACAAGAAGCCATTTCGCAAGTGCGACACCTTCAAGGTACAAGTCAATTTTGATATCCCCTTATTTGAAGGCCAGATAGATGTAGATGCTCTAAAAAAATGGTTGAATCTGCTAGAAGGTTATTACTCTGTCCAAAAATTTTATGACAGTGAAAATATCACCTATGCACTCCTTAAAGCCCTTCCCCATGTCAGAGCTTGGTGGGAAGGTTACTGGGAGAGGTACACCGCGGATGAATATACATTATTTGGGAGAGAACCCACTTGGGCGGCCTTTGTAGATGCCCTAAAGGAGGAGTTCTACCCTGTCAGAAACTAGGATGACCAATACATGAGATGGACAAATCTACGTCATAAAAGAGACCAGATGGTGTCGGAGTACACCAACATATTTCATACCTCAGGCTCAAAGTTGGGTATCAAAGACTCTAAGCGGCACCTGGTTTTGAAGTACCGCAATGGTCTAAACAAGTACATCCAAACAAAGATGGATTTCTTAGACATCTCCTCACTGGGAGTTGCTTACCGATATGCAGTCAAAATTGAGCAGAAATTCAAGCAGCAAAGTAAGTGGGAGAAGCATGGCAAAGGCAAATCTAACTCACATAATGAAGGATGGAGCAAGGAAGCCCAACCTCAAGAGATCCAGTCCCAGATGCAGGCAAATAAGGGTAACGGGAAGTCTAAGAAAGACACCGGAAAGTGGTGTGAGTTCCACAACAGCCCTTGGCACAACACTGATGAATATCGCTCAATATAGTCATTGATGGCTGAGCTCAAAGACAAAGAGTCAAACCCCGACTTGGAACCTGATTCAAAAAATAATAAAAGGAGACATATCATTGATGCATAACCCATTGTTATTATCACAACTGCAACAATCCAACTAGAAGAGGATCTTGAGGAGGGGGAGCGACTCTTCCATTCATAGATGTGGGTGAAGGGGACCCCACTGCATTTTATTATTGATAATGGAAGCCAAAAGAACATCATCTCATCAGAGGTTGTCAAGAAGTTGGATTTGCCAACAACACCACACCCGCAACCATACAACATTGAGTGGCTTCGCTAAGGTCAAGATCTTCGTGTCAACCAGCAGTGTCGCATGTCCTACGACATCAAGCCCTTCAAGGATGAGGTATTGTGTGATTTTTCCCCACTAGAAGTCTGTGATGTTCTATTAGGCCAACCATATATGTGGAGGTGTCACGTTGTTTATGAGTCTCGACCCTGTAGAGTCATTGTTACTCTGGGGGGTCAGCTATATAGGATACCAGTGCAAGTTCCGACTATTGTCCCACCAAAACAATGCCACAAAGTAATCTCTCATATTGCAAAGTTTAGCCTCTTCTCAATCCGATCAGAAGGTGAACATAAGGACACTGCAACCATTGCAGCCTCAACCCAAGACCTTTCTATCCAGTAGAAGTAGATCGACAATATTGTAGAAGAGTCCCAAGATGTTCTTGTTGCCCCTACGGGGGTGCCTCCACACTTCCCAGTCAAGCAAGGTTATAACATAACCCTTCATACTCTTCATGTTGCATCTTTACCGACAGAGTCCTCCCATACTCAGGTAGATCATGCAGCTAGATTGGTTGAACAGATCCAACCCCTCCAGCAGCATGTTCATGTCAGCCTTCAACAAGCTAAGCACGACAACTTCTTCAGCAAGGCAAGCAGCGCACCAAGCTTCAAATTTAGCAAAATTCTCCCCATATCCCATGGGAGCTTGACTCAATGGGGACCATTGCTTCCTAAGGGGGGAGGAATGATCCAGATGGATCTCAGTGGCCATCCACCTTTTCTATTGAATCACCATTTTAAGCCTGAGGTTTTGATAAACCATAATATTCACCCTTTTGATGGGGAATGGAATGTAATGTCATCTTCATTTGTTAATTACAAACATCATGTAATGATTTCCTAGTGGTCTTATGTACATGCCTACAACATAGCGTTAAT
>JZKD02S0265853.1:323413-338087 GCA_000966675.3 Picea glauca | reverse complement strand
CCCTGTTTGGAGAGAATGAATGGTACTTCTTCACTCCCCGGGATAGAAAGTACCCAAATGGATCAAGGCCCAACAGGGCGGCTGGTTCTGGATACTGGAAAGCTAGCGGTGCCGATAAGCCCATCACTGCTAAAGGAGGAAAGAAGAGAGTGGGCGTCAAGAAGGCTCTTGTCTTCTATGTTGGGAAAGCACCCAAAGGCTCAAAGACCAATTGGCTCATGCATGAATACCGTCTTTCCGATCTTAACAGGCCTGCAAGGAAGAAAGGAAGCTTAAGAGTAAGTAGTTATGTCTTCTCTTTGTTGGGTTTTAAGTGATTAGACACCTATGTTGGGATCTTGTTCCACACTGAATTCTATATTTTCCATGTCTGCTCTGTCATTTCATTCATGTATACTGATTGAAAGTACTCTTCTTGTTGCAGTTGGATGATTGGGTTCTCTGTAGAATATACAACAGAAAAATCAGTGCTGAGAAATTAGCACTGGAGCAGAAGGAAAGCTTCAATGATGTAGCAATGGAAACCATTGATGAAAAGGAGATGAAGGATCAGCTCACCTCAACATCAATCGAACATAGCGGCATTGAACAGAGCAATCCGTCTTTTGATTCTTTGAGCAAATTGAGATCTTCTCCAACATGCTACAACGCGGTTCCCCCTGGTGTTTCTCCCATGAATTCCAATATCTGTTTCCAGAACCTGGATTTCTTCCAAAACTCAACCAGCCCTTTCAATACCAGTACCCTCGAGGCTCCAGTGCAGAATACAGCATTCAACCCAATTTCCTCCTCCATCAACCACCAACAGACAAATTTCAATTCGACAGACTTAATTTCAGGATTGCATAATGATTCCAGCTGTTCCAAGCCATCATCATTTTCGGAACCCATTTGGGAGAAAGAAGAAGTTGAGAGCAGCTTCAGATTGGAAAATTTCTCGCAGGAGCAGGAACAATCATTATTTAATTTCGGTCTGGAAGGTCTACAAAATCCCTTCCCCCATTTAGACCAAATAGCTTTTCGTGATGCTTATCAAGATTGGTTTTTAGCTTTATGAGCAAGGCTTATTGGCCTCTGGTTAAATTCTTTTTATAAATCTGCCTTCACTTCCATTGAATATATGGACTTACAGCAAGGCTAAATGACCCCACATTAAATCATTTTTTTAATAAGACTCTGTCTCTAAGATTCTCATGTATCAAGCGGTTTGGTTTGTTCGTAATACTCACCGAGTTTTAAATCTTCCAAGCAACTTGAAGGTATTGATATTCCTCACCAAGTTTCAAATCTTCCGAGCAACATCACCCTTTTTCAAATCTTACAAGTACCATGATCTATTTTCGTGGCCACAACATGATCCCTTTTCATGACAATGGGTCATTAGGAAAATGATTATCACAATAATAATAATAATAATTGATCAATTTAATGAAATAATAATTAAAATTATAAGTCTTCACTATGTGGGCGCTCCTCTTACTTTTTAATGGGGTTCTTCCCCAACATTAATCCTTAACTCTTTTTCATTTAACCATTAGTAGGTGTTTTTTCTTTTTTTCTTGAAACCCACAAGTTCTTTTAGGTATAACTCAGTGCTCCCTTCATTGTTCATTGACATCTTCTTTTTGAAAATTGCAACTTCTTTTAGTTATAACTTAATACTCTCTTCATTGTTCATCTTCTTTTTCAATATGTCATTATGGTTCTTTATCACCCTTATTTTATTCACCCACCATGCGTTTGTTATTACAACACAACATGGACTCCTTCGTTTTGTTCTTTAACTTCAACTTCTTTCATAGTACCTTCTTCTTTTATGCCTTCATCTTTGCTAATTTCATCTTAGATCGCCCTTCAATATAGGGCCTTACATTGCCATCTCTTCAAGGATGAAAGAAAACAACTCTCTTCCACTAAAAACATCTCCATTCACATAGGGATTTTCTTCACTAAGATCCCTTGCATGCCCTTCATAAACTACTCCTCCACTCATGAAAATCACTAGCTCAACTCCACTCTAAACCCTAATATATATGATTTTAGGATGCTCTTTACCCAAAAATCTATGACTCTCACAACTAGGTCATCACACTACTACAAGGCTATAAAGTTATGGCTATTTCAATGAATAGTGCTCTCATCTCTCCAAACAAACCTAGGGTGCTTCTAGTGCCTTTGAAAATATTCTCACATAGTCACTAGAAAGTCCACCCAAAAAATCTCATAGACAACATTGGAGAAGGTGTTCCTTAAATTTCTACACCTCCCACCCAATCAACGATGCCTCATACTTCATGAAGAGGTTGATATGTTCATCAAACCAATGTTTAAGTTCATCCTCATGAATCACTCCCCCATATTGTAGTGGTCTCACACATGACATCGTCTCGACAGTGGAACCAATTGTTGGATCTAGACCATGGTCCACTTAGGTGTCCAATTAAGGGATTGTAGTCTAATGTCTACATAGAGCAATTATAACAAATTGAGAGTACAAGAGAAAAACAAATAGATAGCGCAACTATAACTACTCTAATAGTCATTATGTTATCCTTATATCCATCTATTATATTCCTTGTACATGGGGTTTCATTTAGTAAAAAATGTTCCAAACACGTGAGTCCCTATACTTGTAACAATTATCCATATTTTTATATTTTGCCGCATCCTCCAATTATTTATCTAGTCCCCTAGTGGTAAATCCATTTATATATTTTTTAAAATATTGATGGAAAATTTACTACCTTATCATTAAAAAAAATAAAAAAGTATTATATGTCATTTAAAGTTCTCTACCCCTTATATATATACATACTCACACAATATTTTCCTAACTTCTAAGGTGACCCCACTGTAATTCCTTAATTATGCAACATATCAAATCCATGTAAATCCACACATCACAATCTAAGATATATCTAGCAAGAAATAAACACATAAACAATATTTTAAAGGGGGTTTCATTCCATCATTTTCATTAAAAACATATACATGACTCCAACAAAGAATGAGTGTGACAATCTTGACTGAACAAACCAATGTGTAGGAGAATATATGCACACTACCATTATCACCATAAAAACCCATCAACAATTAATTGTAACAACAACAACCCATAATAGTAATCCAGCTATACCTTCAATTATCAACTTGACCCCAGAACACATCCTTTACAATTTATAATATTCTCCCTTAGATGGGTTGCAGTGGCAAAAGTTGTTCCTCTATTAGTTGCTCGTAGGTGGACTTTACTATCTATCACTTCTAACATGCACAAACAAGATTTACTTCATAGTGATTTTTTTTTTAAAGGCTATACTCAACCTATGGCAAGATTAAAAGAGTTGAAGACTTAAAATATGAAGGTCTCTTGTAAGCATTCGGTGTGATAAGATTGACATAGATACATCTTAACTCTGGATGTATCATGCAACGAGAGGGATCAAATCCCTCAAGGTGAAAACTCTCTCTCAATCTATAAACTACCATGGATATTCCACTGGACAGTTCATCACAACAGATCTGATAAAATAACTAAAATCATTAATGTGAAGGTTAGTTTCCTTTCGATCTCAAATTCTTTGATTATTGGTTTTATGTTTAAAATGTATGAAATAGTTCAAATGTGAAAAATAGAGAATATAAATAAATACACACACCATCCATAAATAAACACAAGATATAACCTAGGAAACCCAATACGGGAGAAAACTCAGCTAGAAGGGTGAGACTGCTATGCTCTCTCTTCTTCAAATACAAGTACAAAGAAAGAGGCACTCTCTTGGGAGTTTCCTTTGACATTGTGTCCTGTACGACTACTACAAAATCTCTCCTCCTCTGTTATTCTCGCAAAAATACCACTCTTAGTTGTTATGCTTAGCTATGGAATTAGAGACAATGCAAAAGAATGGAACCCCCTCTCCTCCTAGTGGCCTGGTATTTAACAAAGCTCAATTGCCATATAGGGGTAGGATTTTGACTTCCTCAACCCTCAATTGTGATAAGGTTTTGGAACTTCTAGAATATTTTTTAAATTCCATACATGGCTAGCCCCATGTGTGTGAGTAATAGGGGCCGATGTGGCATCCTCTCATACCATGGTGGTCAACGTTGTAGGTCAACTTGTTGGAAGCATATTTTTTGCATACGAGCTCTGATCAACACTATTTTTGAAATGTTGGAAAGCTCTCAATGTGTAGAATAACGTCACGGTGTCCTAGTTATTGATGGGAAAATTTGTACACCAAAAAATTCTATTTGATGCCTCAAATGGCTCTGGAAGGTTTCAAACCCCGATTTTCCAAATTGGGACCTGTCGTTAAAATAACCCTACAAGTTGATTCCCCCAAATTTTCCACTATTAAAGCATTGATATAGATGAAAAATAATATAATGGTCCAATCTAGATCATACATCCCCATTTAGGGAGGCTTTTGGTCCCCAAAAGTTTTAATAAATGAGGTGAGATTATTTTTTCTCTACCTTCTCCTTGGAGTACCACTTTGATTTTATTGGAAGTTGTCCTTTCAACCCAATATTCCAAAGGTCATGTTGCCCCTTTATTGTAGTTATGGTCCTTTTATGAAAAATTGTGTCCTATGACAACTCTGTCTAAGCATTTGGTGCTAAGTCCTATGTGGAAGGTAAGACCTTCTCCTCCTCCTGATCCAACATGGAAGGCTCATAGAGTTTTGAGATTCTCCGCATTCACTACTGAGTAAATGTGCATGTATGGGGGTAGACTAAGTCTATAGGAATTATCTCCCACCTTATCTAACATCTCGAAAGGTCCATACTGCAGAGCCTTGATATTCTTACTAGGACCCTATAGTCTTTACTTGTTTAGTTGTAACGAGACTCTATCTCCCACTTTAAATGAATTCTCAGTTTTGTGTTGATCATGTCTGGCCTTGTATTTTTCCTGTGACTTCTTCAAAATTTATTGTATTTGCAAATGAATCCACCTAATCTTCTCAACAATTTTTTCTATTCACAATGCATCTCCTGTGAGATCCTCCCTCACTCCTCTACATTGTCCATATACAACATTTAAGCGTGAAGGTGAAAAATATCCAAAGCAAGTTTCAAAAGGTGAATTTCCAATAAAAGTTTGGACTGCTCTATTATAAGAGTGTTGTATGTAGATTATATTTTCATCCCAGGTCTTTAGATGTTTTTTATTGTAACCCCTCAAAAGTTGCACCAAAGCCTTGTTGACTACTTTTTTCTACCCATTTCTCCATGGATGGAATGTTGTAGATCTCTTCAACTTAGTGTCCATCTTCTCCCACAATATAGTCCAAAATGTACTGATAAATTTGTTATCATGTATGAGATGATGCTCCTTAGTATCCCAAAGTGCACCCAAACCTATTCAAAGAACATGTTTGTTGGTTCTTGTCCTTTGATGGTCTTTTTACAAGGAATGTGAATTCACATCTTGTTTAACTTGTCAACTACCACAAATAGATAGTCATTCCCCTTCCTAGTTGTTGGTAAACCTCCCACAAAATCCATGGAAATTCTTTCCCAAGGTCGAGTGGGCACATGTAAGGGATGGTATAGAACATGCTTCCTCTTATTGGGCTTGTTGGTATAACAAAGTATACATCCTCTAATGTGTCAGGCTACATCTTCTTCCCAACACTGAAATGTCCTACAACCTTGGAGGTGTGAGCTTCTTTGATAAGATGCAATCATTCACCTTTAGGGCCACATAGCTTGTTGAGATTATAGAGTAACCCATTCTGGAAATGATAGTTAGCCTTGTCATCACCTTCTTCTATATGAATTTGGCCCTATAGTTGTTGAAACACCTCTTTGAAGTCCTCTTCTTATGTGTATGCCTCTTTGTATGCATCATGGGTAAAAGGATCCATGTGCATCAGAGATCCAAAATCTGTAATATTGGATGTGGGTGGCCTTGAAAGCATGTCTCTCAACATGTTTGTGTTTCCTTTCTTATACTTGATGACTAGATGAAATTGTTGTAAAAACCCCATCCACTTGTAATATCTAGTTTTTTGTAGCTTACTTTGGGCATACAAAAACTTTAGTAGTTGGTGATCTATGTGGATGATGGTCTCCTTTCCCATCAAATAGTGTTTTCACTTCTGGAAGCTTGAACTAGGGCATAGATTTCCTTTTCATAGGTAGGGTAGTTGATAAATTTCCCATGAAATGTTTCAAAATGATACCATGCAAGCCTTTTTACTTACATCAAAACCTCTCCCATGGAATACCTTCTTGCATATGTCTTCACTTTGAAATGATTTTGCAAGTTTGGTAATGCAAGAATTGGTGCTTGACTGATCCTTCTTTTCAGCTCACTGAAAGCCTTCTATTGATTCTTCCCCCACTAGAAAATCTTACAACTCGTTGTTATGGTGTGGAGTGGTACAACTACTACTAAAAATGAAGCTATGAACTTCTGCAAGTAATGCGATGCTCCAACGAAACTTATAACTTCAATAAAATTTGTAGGAACTGGCCATTTCATGATTGCCTCCATCTTTGCGGGATTTATCTTGATCTCCCCTCCACTGATCACATACCCTAAATACACCAAATACTATTAAGCAAACTCACATTTCTTGTGGTTAGCCAAGAGTTGGTGCTTCTTCAAAGTTTCTAACACCTACATGAGATGTGATATGTACTCCACGTAGGTAGCATTATAAACTAGTATATCATTCAAATATACTATAATAAATGAATCTACATATGGGCATAATGCATCATTCATCAGTCTCATAAATGTAGTTGGTGCATTACATAAACCAAATGGCATGACCAACCATTCATACAAACCTTCCGGGCAATCTTAAAGGAAATATTCTAGGTGTCTTCTTCCTTGATGAGTACCTAGTGGTATCCCAATTTGAGATCCAACTTGGTGAAATATTTTTCATGCTACAACTGATCTAACAGATCATCGATCATGGGTAGAGGGTACATATTTTTTAGTGTAATCTTGTTCGATGATCTATAGTCAATACACATTCTCAAAGTCTCATCCTTCTTTGGTACAATTATGATAGGTGACCCACAAGGTGATATGCTTGGTTGAATCACACATTGCTCCAAAAATTGTTGCAACTTCTTCTTCTTCACTTCATTTTCTTCCAGAACAGACTGTCTATATAGCCCAACATTTTGCTATGGGGATTCTGGAAATAAATGTATTGTATGCTCCACTTCCCTCTTGGGTGGTATCCCTCTAGGCTCATGGAGCACTCCTCTAATGCCTATAGAAACTACTCCAATTGATGTTTCTACTCTTTAGTACACCCCTCTATGGATGCCTTTACTCTTATCAACTCATCCTTGGTATGATTTTCTATTAAGAAAATTAAAACATATTTCTTACTAGAACTAATCAATTTCTTGGCTTGGTTAGCACTTACCAGTTAGATGATGCAAGACTTCCCACCCTTGATTAGTTGGTACTGGTTGGCTCTCCTCATGAATATTGCATCCTTCATATACAATAGGGGCTTCCAAACACTACTCCACATATATCAAGGGGTGATACGTCCAATTCCACTTCATCAATAAAATCAACATTTACAACAAATTTAATCTTACATTGTTTCTTTACCTTTATTTTAGCGTCCTTGTTGTAATGTCCCCAACCACCCAGCTAGGAAATGCAACACAAAATCTCAACTTCTTCCATAGTTTCATTCTCGAATTTTTTGAATTTCTTGGTAACACACCCAGCTGCCCAGCTAAGTCTCATTACCTCTATTATTTTCGCTCAAATACCACAATGGGGCATCTATGCTACTGGTAAAATTTGCAAAGTACCTTTGATACCATTTAATTAATGTCATGCTCTACATATGCAACGATTATGTAATGCAACCAACATACAATTCATGCATAGATGTGTATAATAAACATATGTAATTTACATAAGCATTCACATTATAATAGCATAAAGAACAAATATACAATAACACCTATCTTGTTAATATTTCACCAATTGTGTAAAGATCTCATACTTTCCTCTGTGCCATAGACTTTGTTTCTCTTAACTTTCAACAACAAGTCACCCCTGAGCTGGCATTAAAACTCCACCACGACAAAGGAATCCTAAGCCAAGCTAAAGTCTACTAACAATCAAAATACTCAAACTAAGGTGCCAACTCTAGAAGACAACCTACAATCTCTCATTACACACATGTATGTCCCACTCTAGGAAGTGTGCCCCTTCTCTGCTCAACACTCCTTCGGCTGCCCCACTTCCCTTCTAGGGCTTCAGCAACAGGTTGGATAGGAAGTCTCAAAGCCTTATAGTTGCAACTTGGAACCTTGGGAATACAATTCCTAACAGTTCTCTCACCTAGATAGAATGCTTGTGGGCCTGACAACCCGCTTCTTCAATAGTCCACGGGCCTAACAACCCACCTCTTCAGTTCAATTTACCCAGATTATTGGCTGAAACCAGCTCCAAATCTTCCCAGGTACTGGTACGGTGATGGAATCAAGGTAAGAATTATAAGAGAGTGGGTGAATGAAGGAATGATGGGAAAATGAACTAAATTCCCCAAATATATGTGCATGTTCCCAACTTGACACTTGTCATGTTGGGAACTACATGGGCCCCCACAAGGACACCCCTCCCCCTCGCACATGGCGATATGTTCCCTCTTAGGAACTTATGATAAATGAATATCCATACTTTATACTTTTAGGAATATTAATATATAATATTCCTTTGGGCTTAAGCCCCCTTAGCTTAGCCCCTCATCTTAAACTCTTAGCCCCATTTTACTTTTCTAGTGGAGTTTATCCCCCCATACTCTTTTTTCTGGTTGGTCTGCAGTAGTGATGCATTTTATTAATATATGGGTGTGATTTCATTGTACAAATATAGGTTTGCTAGCTGTTTTACATCCAATCTCTCCAACCTAATAATCACAAACGAATCCTGGCTTCAAAACATATATACAAAGACACACTGGCCCAAAATTTCTTGGCTCACCAGCCTATATGTAAATTTACAATTGGGGTTCAACCTAGGGGTATTACATTCCCCTCGCCCTTATTCATGCACTGTCCTCGATGCATTATATAAACATATACAATTAAAATCTTCAAAAGTCTTTAAAAAGATGTGGGAATTCTACATGCATAGCGTCTTCATGCTCCGAAGTTACATTCTAGGGATCATACTAGGCCCATTGGACTTTATTGTCCCTATGGATCAATTCCAGAGCTGCTTTATCTTTTGGTCCAATATGCAAATCAATTGCACTTGAAAGTCTCCTTCTTGCTCCACCTGAATCACATTCCAATCAATGACATGATTAGCATCAAGTGCATACTTTTTAATCAAGGATACATGGAATACATTATGAATGCACATGGATGCAGGTAGTGAAAGCATGTATGCAACATCACCAATCCTCTCAAAGATTTCGAAAGGTCCACAATATCTCACTACAAGCTTTGAACAGTTCCCCAACTTCAAGGAAGCCTTCACTTTCAAGAACACATGGTCACCCACTTTAAATTCTCTGTGATATATTCCTTTATCAGCACAACTTTCCTTCTTGTATCGGGAAGCCTTTAAATTCAGTTTTATTTTCACCATATGTTCCTCCACTTCCTGGAACAATTATGGCCCAACCATTGCTCTGTCTGCTAGGTTTTCCCATCTTACTGGTGTGTTGCATTTTCTACCATATAATTCCTCAAATGGGATCATCTTCAAAGATGTTTGATACCCATTATTATAAGCAAACCCACCAAGTGTATGTAGTCTTCCCATTTTGATGGTTTATCCATCACATACATCCTCAACATATCTTCAATCACCTAATTTACCCTTTCTATTTTCTCATCTGACTCTGGATGATATGTTGTGCTAAAGTTCATATTTTTCCCAAATCCTTTGAATAATCCCTTCCAAAAATTTGATGTAAATTTGGGATCTTTGAAAGACACAATTGTCTTAGGCACACCATGTAGCCTAGCAATTTATCTCATATAAATATCACCGATGTTAGTTTCCTTATGAGTTAACTTCAATGGAACAAAATGGGCAGTTTTAGTAAGCGTATCCACCACTACCATGATGGAACCATGTTGTTTGACAGTTCTTGGCAGCTTAGTGATGAAATCCATTGTTACAACTTCCCACTTCCTTTCAAGAATGGGTAATGGATGTAGAAAACTAGCTAGGTGTCTATGCTCAACCTTGACTTTTTGACATTCCAAACATTTGGCTATATAATCTGCCACCTCTTTCTTCATACCTAGCCAATAATGTTGGCTCTTGATAGTTACAATAGTTTTCTAGCAACCCAGGTGCCCAACATAAGGCACAATATGCATTTCTTTTAACACAAAATTTTTCAACTCCTGAGAATTAGGCACATAAACTTTGCCCCTGTACATGAGGATTTTATCCTCTCTCAGCTCATAATCTTCACTTTTCTGCTGCAAATTACCTTGTTGTAATTTTATCTTTGTTTCCACATAGTGTTGATTTGATTTTGCAGCCTCTAAATTTTTTTCTTTCAAATATGATGTATACATGCTAATGGTTGTAGCGTGCATCTCGTGCACTCTCCTATTGAGTGCATCAAACACCTGATTCTATTTACCCTTGATATGATTTAAATCAAAGTCGTACCCACTAAGGAATTCTAACCATATGCTTTTCCTAGCATTCAAATTTGGATGTCCAAACAAATATTTCAGATCGCTATGGTATGTCCTCAACTCAAATATTTTTCCCATGAGGTAGTGCCTCCACATATTCAAGGCATGCACTATGGATTCCAATTCCAAATCATGAGTAACATAGTTCATTTCATGCTATTTTAATTTCATTAATTTGTAACATACCACATGCCCATTCTGACTAAGGACTCCACCAAGCCCTTCTTTGCATGCATCAATGCACGCAACAAAATCTTCATTAGGGTCAACAATTCACAAAATTGGCGCACTTGTCAACAAACTCTTCAGGTGTTGGAAACTTCTTTCACAATCAGAAGTCCACTCAAATCTCACACCCTTCTTTTGCAAATATGTGATTGGGTGTGAAATATTTGAGAAACGTTCAATAAATAATCTATAATACCCTGCAAGTCCCATGGAATATCTCACCTCTGAGACATTCCTCGGTGTTGGCCATCCTTCAATGTATTTTAGCTTCTATGGATCCACTCCTATCCCTTCCTTTGATATGATATGGCCCAAGTAATGAATCGTCTTCTGGTAAAATGAGCACTTGATTAACTTTGCATATAGTTGATTCTCTCTCAATATTATAGCACCATTCTCAAGTGTTGCTCATGCTCTTCTTTAGAATTGGAGTAGAAAAGAATTTCATCCAACAAGACAATGACAAACTTATTCAATTAATCTCTAAAAATACCATTCATTAAACACATGAAGACAACTGGTGCATTTAACAAACCAAATGGCACCATTGTAAACTCATAATGGCCATACCTCGTTCTGAAGACAGTCTTGGTGATGTCTTCTTCTTTAATTCTTACCTGATGATAGATTGATCTGAGGTCAATCTTGGAAAATATCTTTGCATCCTTCAAATAATCAAAAATATCATCTATCATTGGAAAAAATGATACTTGTTCTTCACAGTCACCTTATTTAGCTGCCCGAATTCAATGCAAAGCCTCAACATGTTATCCTTCTTTTTCAAAAATAATACTAGGGGACCCCAAGGTGACACACTTGGGCATATATAACCCTTATTCAAAATCTCTTCAAGTTGCATTTGCAATTCCTTCAACTCTGGTGTACTCATCCTATAAGGAGTCTTGGACATTGACAATGCTCCAAGCATCATATTGATAGGGAAATCCATATCTTTCTTGGGTGGCAACCCATGGATTTCTCTAAATACATCTTCAACCTTTTTCAGGACTGCATAGTCTTCAATATTTGGCACTTTGTCTTTAGGTGCCTCCTCCATATGTGCTACAAATACTTGACATCCTTTATTGAATCTTTTATTCATCTATAAGGCTGAAATTTCTTTGACAATTACTTCCCTTGGAATAACATGAACTCTCCTCAAGTTCCCTTCTTCATCCAAGCAAGTAAATTCCTTATTATAATAGTCTAAGACAACATGATGCTTGTCCAACCAATCCATACCAACGAGGCAATGTATGATATTCAAATCTTCTTGTGTGCCCAATCCATTCATATCTATAGAACATTCCTTAACCATCTCATTAATTTTTCTTTTATCTCTTGTAGCTAGTTGCACCAACCAAGATTTCCCAAGCTTGCTTCTTGGAAAATAAAAAGTTTCCACCATCTTAGGATCTAGATAATTATGAATAGATCCTACATCAATTAAAATAACATCGGGTTGGTCATTAATCTTACCTTCCACTTCAATCATGTGGGACTGAAACTCAACTTGTTTGTTATCCAGGGCTGCATAGATCCTTGGTACATTTATGCCCATGTCTTCAACTGTATCAACTTGTTGTACATTGTGAGAAATCCTCACTTTTTCATCTCTATGAGGGCATTCTCTTTACATGTGATATACCTCACAACCCCAACACTTCATAGGTTGTTTCCTTGGTCTTTGTCATTATGGGCTCCTTAGAAGTTGGTTGTCCCTGAGGATTATTTCTGAAGAATGGTGGCTTGGTCCCCTTCTTCCTCTGCTCTATCTTACCTTTATTCTTATCTTATCAAGACTTTTTGTAAGTTGGTTTTCCTCTATGTTTATCATAGAGGAATTTATCTTTCCTTATGGTTTCCTTCAATCTGTTGGGATCATCATATTGTATCTTATCATTACAAATTAATGTAAGCCCACTCAAGTACCTATGAATCTTAACCTGCTAATCCTTGATAAAAGAAACATATTTCAACAACTCTGTGTATCTCCTTTCATACTCATATATGGTCATACTCTTGAGCTTGAATTCAAAGAACTCCTTCATTTTCTTATCATAGTAATTTTTTGTGAAGTATTTATTTTGAAAATACCTTTTGAATTCCCCCCACGTAACCTTCTTCTCATCAATGTGTTAAACTTGCACAAACTGGTCCCACCACATTGATGATTTTCCTTTGAGATGGTAGATGGAAATTCGCCCTTCTACCTATGAAGAGTAATTATCAAACTGAAAGTAATTCCTCATTCCCAATAGCCAAGTCTTTGCATCTTCATCTTTCTTGTTCTCACCATCAAAAGTAGGAGGCTTAATCTTATTCATTTCTCCGTGTAGCTCATCTACTCCAGACCTCTTCTTATGTTTCCTAAAAGGTGATATACTCGGAATGTTGTATGCCCTTCTAGTTGAGTGCCTTGGTGAGTGATGATGATCTCTACTCACACTTATGTATTCTTTCCTTCTGGCAAGAGATCTACGACTCCCAGACTTACTTGACTCCGTCTCATTATCCATTTTCTTCTCTATTCTATCTAAGCTCTGCAACATATTGATATTGAAGCCATCTTGTTGTTCTTTAGCCTTCATAATTCTATCATTAACATCCTTATAGATTTTCATATCTCTTTGAAAACTCTTTATAGTATCTACCAAATTCATGCTCTCCTCTCTGTCTTCTCCATGCTCATTGGATTCTGTTACTGCAACACCCATGCCCATACCAAATATTTTTCCTTGATCTTCATATTTGAAAGTTCCTTGGGAATCATCCATGTCTTGGTTTACTGATATTTCTACTGAAATATCCTTACTTCGAATTATGTTCTTGGTTCTTCAAAATGTGCATGCAATAGGATTTGTAAGGCTACAAGAATTTAACAAGTCCACCATTTTATGCAACATTTTGTTCTTCAGAATTTCACTGGAAATAATTTATTTCTGATTTTTTGTGAATTCTTAATATATTGTTTTATATACATTCTTGAGTGAATACATGGACTCTAATGTCCATGAATTCTCCTGACTAATTATCATGTCCCTTTCAAATATTTGAGCAGGAAGACTATTAATGGAGTGACAGGAAAGATAAATTTGTTAGCTCGAGCATCATAGCTTCGATGCTTAGTCACCATCTGATTATATTTGAATTAGATCTTGACCATTGGTCCATTATCTTGGCTATTATAACACTCAACACAACGCTTATACTCAACATCCATTTGATATGGACTCTAGTTCAATCTCAACCGTCAAAACATTTTACCTCTACTTGGAAATTTTTCTTAACTTTATCGCGGGTTCACAACCCATTCTCTATTCTTGTTATAACTTTTTCCTCCTCCAAAAGGCACCATCATGTTCCATCATATCCATTATACACCCATACTTAGTCATTTTCTCTGAGATCTCACCACGGTCTGTGATCATTTCCTTATGCTTCAACACCTCCACGATATTCTTCATACCCGCAAAGTCTTGACACTTAGTCAAATTCTGAAATTTCACTGCGGGTTCGGGTGATCCCATATTTCTTTTAAAAATACTCTTAGAATTCCATCCATCCATATGCCCGATCGATCCTTAGGAATTAGAAAAATATTGAAGTGTCACTATGCTTCACGATGTATTACCTCTTCGCTGACATACTCTTCACACCCAGAGTCTTGGTACTTATCCATATTTCCAAAACTCCACTGCGGGTTCACGGGTTTGTGTGATTCCTTACCCACACATTTGATCCTTTCTACACTCCGTGGTATCTTGGGACT
>JZKD02S0265853.1:259964-276692 GCA_000966675.3 Picea glauca | reverse complement strand
TGGGAAGGACAATGTAAGAGGTTAAACTTTTATTGAGATTCAACCTATAAGGAGCTAGGTTGTTGTTAATAGGGATTAACTTATTTAGTTTAGTGTAAAAAATATGATATTAAAAACCTTATTAAAATGAAAAAAAATCTTGAATATTCAATTTCATGTTAGAATTATAACCTAATCATGAAGGGTTTTTTACTTAGTTGATTGGTTGAGTTAATATAATGTTTGTATTGTGAGATTGCTCATTCATTTGGTCTGATTGTTGTTGATGGGTATTTGCAAAAAACCACACTATTAAAATCAAAGGAATTTTTTTATATTTCCTTATTGATTAGCTTGTTTAGCATAGGTTTTATAGCATTATTATTTCTTGTGAGATCTCTATAAAAGGTTAAGTCAATGGACAACCATATTCCTTGTTTACTATAGTGTTTAGTGTAGGTCCTATAGTATTGTTATTTCTTGTGATATCTCCATGAAAGATTAAGTCAATGGGTAACCTTTCCCTTGTCGTCACATGGCCTAGCTCAAAGGTGGTGTCGTTGGATACCTAATAGTGAGAGGAAATCACTTCTTTTTGTGATTTGGAATTTTAAGTTTCATGGAAGATAAGTTTCTCTTATATAGTTTTATGTAATGGTTAAATTTTATGGTTGTAATAGATTTTTTGTTGTTGTTGTTAATTGCATATAGATGTCTAAAATGTTTTCCAATGTTTAAATTAAGCAATTAAAAGAATGGCAAAAAACTTTCAATGTTTTGTCGTTAAATCTAGAATTAAGCTTTCTCAAGTTTGATTGCAATTCAATTCGCTATGTTGAATTAGTATCTCATTATGTGAGGAGGCTCTTCAATATGCCTTATTGTGTAACATGGATTAGACCTATTTGTAACATAAATCCCTTCAAGGTGAACATTGTCATAGCATTCTTATGTTGAAATGAAATACTGATGTTAAGGTTCTTGACTAATAATTTAGCACACTAAAAACATACTTTGGAGTCAATAATTTCAATGATATTTAAACAATAAAACTTGCAACCATAAAAATGTCATTATTCATTAAAAAAAAAAAAAAAAAATTAATAAAAGACCCACAAATAATAATGCAATGAAAGTAGAGAAATTATCACTACATAAAACAACTCTGTGTAAATAATGCATAAAAAATTATAT
This sequence comes from Picea glauca, assembly GCA_000966675.3. Lineage (NCBI taxonomy): Eukaryota > Viridiplantae > Streptophyta > Pinopsida > Pinales > Pinaceae > Picea > Picea glauca. The sequence goes on along the minus strand of JZKD02S0265853.1, from coordinate 275,519 downwards.
TCATTAAAGTATTAAGAAGATTAGTGCATATAATAGAAACAAGTACAACAACATCCTTTTAAGTTCATTTATGACTACATGAATGAGTTTCAAATTATATATAAAGCACAAAAACAATTGACCGCATTTTAAAAAGTCCTAAACACATTTAAATAGTAGCGGACTTAAAAATCGATTACTCCCTTTATGCTTAAATATTGCAAACATTATTGGGTTGGCAAGAGGGAGGGGTTATTTTGATCCTTGGAGGAATTTTGGAACTTAAATATGTTTGGGGTCTGGGCACATTAACAAATAATCAAGATGAAGCTTACGCTATATTGGAAGGCTTAAAGATCGCTAAAGGCATTGACGTCTAAAAATTATGTGTGATAGGTGATCCAAAAAATGTCAGTATGCACTTGGTTTTATACACCAATCCCTGTTATATTTGTTTAGCATCGCTACTGAAATGGATAAACCAAGAGGTTAAAAATTTATTAGAGGTCAAGTATTTTCATGTATTGCAAGAGAACAATGCTCTTACAAACAATTGCGCCAATCAAGGCACTCTTTTGAAAATGGTGGAAATCATGGTCAATGGTAAATTTAGCAACCAACCATCCCATAGTTAACCATGAAGGAAAAGGAACATTGTGTCCATTTAATTATACACATGGAATCATACAAGGAAACATCGTCGTTTAGTGAAGTATCAAATGCGAAGGGGTTGTTTCACTCAGCTCACACGAAGCAACATTCATTTTTTAGTGCGATTAAATAGATGTGAGGATTACTTTGACATCATTGTGGGATAATGGTGGGGATAGATGATTATCCAAGGTGGAGTTACATGAGCATAGGCTCAATCTCCAGTGTAGTGAACTTTGGGCTTTGCTTTTTTTTTTTTTCTTGTTTGGAGCACCTGTAAGTTGATCTATTTATCCTTCTCTCTTTCAATCAAAACAGAGTACTCGGGGTAGTTGTTTGGTGTATATAGGTTCCCTCTTGGGCCCTTGTCCTTTTTGGGTTTCATCTTGATTTTCGAAAGCCTCTGGAAGTTTATAGTGCCTTTTCTCTTTCCATGGTTTTCTTTTCACAACTTTTGGTTTTGGTCTTGGCCAAGTAGAGACCTTTTGGTTCCAAAAGGATTTGTCTATTCCTTCAGTTAAGCAGTTGAGTAGTGTGCCTTCTTTGGTTTCTCAAGGGGAGTGTTTTATCTCTTCCCCTTTTACCAGCGATATTCTTAGCATGGTTCTTGGAGTTTGAGTGTAGAACTCTCTCCGAATGGTTTCCTAGTCTCAATCATCTTTGCAAAAGTGTGGACCAGTGTTATTGGAATTTCAATTCCACACTTGGTATTACACAGTATTGGTCATCAACTGAATTATAGAGAATTTTAGGAGATCAGACAAGTGTTGATAATTCATGAGGAGTCCATCTAGGGAAAAATAAGTTCTATTTTGGCAGCTATAGGAAGAATTTAGGAACATGATAATCATGTAACCTCTCGAAGTGCTACAATAATTGGTACTGTGGTTCAATTGAAGCACCAAATATTTGTGTTGGAAGTGGATTGCAACATGCTCCATACTATGGTCATAAACTTGTCCAAAGGAGAACATTCAGGTGCAATCTATTAATTCCAACTTTGGGGATCTTAGGGAAGATGAAACTATTCTCAAGTGATAAAAAATTGAGCAATATAAAACTNACCATGAAGGAAAAGGAACATTGTGTCCATTTAATTATACACATGGAATCATACAAGGAAACATCGTCGTTTAGTGAAGTATCAAATGCGAAGGGGTTGTTTCACTCAGCTCACAAGAAGCAACATTCATTTTTTAGTGCGATTAAACAGATGTGAGGATTACTTTGACATCATTGTGGGATAATGGCAGGGATAGATGATTATCCAAGGTGGAGTTACGTGGGCATAGGCTCAATTTCCAGTGTAGTGAACTTTGGGGTTTGCTTTTTTTTTTTTTCTTGTTTGGAGCACCTATAAGTTGATCCATTTATCCTTCTCTCTTTCAATCAAAACAGAGTACTCGGGGTAGTTGTTTGGTGTATAGAGGTTCCCTCTTGGACCCTTGTCCTTTTTGGGTTTCATCTTGATTTTTGAAAGCCTCTGGAAGTTTATGGTGCCTTTTCCCTTTCCATGGTTTTCTTTTCACAACTTTTGGTTTTGGTCTTGGCCAGGTAGAGACCTTTTGGTTCCAAAAGGATTTGTCTATTCCTTCAGTTAAGCAGTTGAGTAGTGTGCCTTCTTTGGTTTCTCAATGGGAGTGTTTTATCTCTTCCCCTTTTATCAACTATATTCTTAGCATGGTTCTTGGAGTTTGAGTGTAGAACTCTCTCCGAATGGTTTACTAGTCTCAATCATCTTTGCAAAAGTGTGGACTAGTGTTATTGGAATTCCAATTCCACACTTGGTATTACACAGTATTGGTCATCAACTAAATTATAGAGAATTTTAGGAGATCAGACAAGTGTTGATAATTCACGAGGAGGCCATCTAGGGAAAAATAAGTTTTATTTTGGCAGCTATAGGAAGAATTTAGGAACATGATAATCATGTAACCTCTCGAAGTGCTACAATAATGGGTACTGTGGTTCAATTGAAGCACCAAATATTTGTGTTGGAAGCAGATTGCAACATGCTCCATACTATGGTCATAAACTTGTCCAAAGGAGAACATTCAGGTGCAATCTATTAATTCCAACTTTGGGGATCTTAGGGAAGATGAAACTATTCTCTAGTGATAAAAAAATGAGCAATATAAAATTGAATTAGTTTTTCTTCTTTATCGGATGCTTTACATATTTCACAATTTTTTGTCATTGACTTGAAAACTGGATAATAAATAAAATTCATCATTTAAAATTGAAATTAAAAAGCAAGTAAATGAGACAATATGCAAACCAGATTGAGAATGGAGTTCACCAAATTATGTCTACATATCCTTCGCTCAATCAACAAAATGCTTCATTAATTCTCCTTTCAAAGGACTTCTCCTTTTACAAAAAGGGCTGAAAATTTTCTCCCAATAAGGGGTTGGTTCTCTCCTTTACAAAGGGAAAAATCTTCTCACAATAAGTGTCTCATTCTCCCAATAAGGGGCTTACAAAGTTCTCCCAAGAAGGAGTTTTTCTCATTTTTACAAAAGGGCTAACAATTCACAAGCAAGCCTACAACTTGCCTATTCTCTTTCAAAGAGATTACAAAATCCTTCTTCTTTTCCAAGAGAAAAATGGACTTTAAAAATTTTACATTTTTTAGAACTACCTCAACATTCCAAGGAGAGAATAACTCTCTAGATCCAATCAATTATGATCTTGGCACACTTCAAGGGATGAGTTGAGGAAAGATATCAACCATGCCCATGACGATCTCAACATTTCCCTTAGAATAGGAAACTATAATGCTACGTAGCTCTTAGACTTACATTAGTTGAACCTATTGCATTAAAAATGAAAAATACAAAAGCATCTAAGCTCAAAATATGTATTAATAATTTTTTCCGCCTTTTTTCCCAAAACTTCAATGAGCCATATATTTCACACACGAAGACCATTTGACCTCATTCAAATTGCGTCGGAAATATCTCTGTGAGCTCTTCACTACGTGGAAAAATTTCGACATAAATTAGAACCAACTTGAATTTTTAGAATGTGAAGACCCTCCTGGATCATCCAACTCCTAGAGAATGCATAAATTGTTAAATTGGACTAGGACTCAACCAAAACAGCTCAAGATGATATGGCAAACCAACATGCCTTTTGCTAAGACTCTATTTTTTTTAAAGTAGTTAGTTTTCTAGGCCTTTTTTGTAGAATATACATCACCAAGATCCACTAGAAGTAGTTGTTATCGGCTCGTTATGGCCATAGCTATAGAATAGTAGATTGTATTCCTCTAAAATTTTGTTTAAGAATTATTAAAGTAGAATTTTTATGTATATTTGTTGTGAGCTTTGCTGTAGTGATTTGCTTAATACAAATATCTTCTAGCTATGATTAAAAAAATATTGGAAACATTATATATATTTTTGGTCATATTTATTATTGATATATCAATTTACATATAATATAATATTATTAATTTATTATTATTGGTATTCTTTTTAAGTGCTCTCTTAGAACTCGACCTACTTTGTTGGTGGTGATATTCACTAGGAGCTTGGGAATGAATAGAGTGGGTAGGTGAATGCCCTTTAGGGGGCACCTTACTCATGGTATGTTGGCCCCTTCGTTATGAGTTAAGAACATGATGGCACCTCATTAGAGAAGTGGCATTGGGTTAATAGAGGGAATGAAAACATATGAAACTTGTTTTGAGGATTACAAGGCTAGGTTGTATGTGGATTGAAGGAAAGGTAGATGGAGAAGAAGGTGACAAACATTAAGGAACATGATTTCTCATCCCATGGAAAATAAATGGAAGAGAAGTAAATGTGGCATGTCCATATAAACAATAAGAAAGTGATAAGAGGGTAAAGTCCATTTTTAGGTAGAAAAAAGAGGAACAACTTATGAAATTGTGACCTGCCTAAGGGAAAGCATCATGAATTTTAATGATCTGTAAACAAGTTCCTTATAGCTCACTCATTTTACCAACACAGATTATATGCAAAAATTACTTGTGATCTATGTTCTCTATGCAGAATGAACTTCAAGGTTTATGTTATCTATGTAACCTTTGCCCATGATTGATTATCTACCTCCTTCCTCTGTGTAACCCGCGCACAAGAAACTAGATGAGAATGTAACGACAAATGGAAATTTTTTTCTCAATGTGCCAATCAACATCAGGGCTATAATTTTGTATGATGTTGCATGCTCCGTTTTCATAATTGAGCTCCAAGACTTTTGTAAACAATGCAATTTTGAGTGTTACTTCTCTGCTGACCATTCTTCAACTAGAATGTGATGATAGTTTTGTTTGCAATGACTTTTTCTAGGCCAATTATTTCACTTACACCATGTATTATAAGATGAAACCACAACAAATCTAATTGGCCTAAACTCAACACAACATATTCATTAACTAATACACCAACAACCAAAGGATTATTACTCCTTAGTTCACAAAGGAAAAATTGTTCCAATTTGTGCCTAAGAGAGGAATTCCTTTTTCAAAGGAAATGTTACCCAACCCGTGATATATAAATATGTTCAAATGAATTCTAACATTATATATTATATTCATAATGAAATGAACAACCCGCTATCATTCCCCAACATTTTGATAGTGTATGTTGCTCTAATGATGAATAAGAACATGAATGCTAATGATGGATTTATTTTGCTTTTTTATTTACCACTGAATAACATGAGAAATGGAAGAAATACATGCACATATATATCCTCTAATAGCCAAAGGGATATGATCTTTTATTAATAAAAGAGAAACAACATTTTCAAGTGCATTTCTTTTAGCATAATAACAAAAATAAATGCTTTCTCCTCTGTCAACATTACCCCAGCAATGATGTGTGCATATTCTCAAATGTAGAGTAGCAATACAAATGTCCCACCAAATTGTTATGAAAAGAGAAGGGAAAATAATCTTGAAGCCTTATAGACACCATGATTATCGCATAGGATTGATATTAGCATTTAATTGGAAACTTCCTCACACACAAACATAAATGAACTACCTAATAGATAAGACAAACTAAAAGCACATAACTTCCCACATTTATGAGAGAGGGTACGTTGCTTTGGATATATATGGAGTCCAACGCATTGAAGAACAAAAATTATTACTCATTCAGTAATGAATTAAAGTTGTTTATAGTTGTAGGCTCAAATTCCACTCAAAGTGAAGAGGGAGACCATCGTAAGCATAAGGTGGCGTATATGGCCATACACAGAAGTTTTATCTAGCCTATATCCTATCGTTGTAAGGGTTTATTATTAAGTGGGGAATCACCTTACAAAGAAATCAATCAATAATTATGGTCAAACTCCAGTTGGGTTTAGCTCAGGTGGTTGGGAGGAATGTTGTTATCATCCCCACCCATGTTCTATTCCTATAAGTGACATGTTAAGCTTATAACGAGTATATTGTTTGAATGGCTTCAAGCCTTGTTTTAAATTTAAGAAAAATAATGAAAAGCCCCATCAAGTGGTAGCGCGAGTGGTTGGGACTTATGGTGATAATATTTCACACCTTAATTCAAATCCCCCTGATTAAACTCATGTGCGTGATTGAGGGATTTGCATGTAAAAATTTGGGGTTATAGTGGTATCCCGGAGAATTAACCTTGGGTCATGTGGGTGAGGTTCTGCCTAGTCATCGATTCCCCCAATGTGGCTAATATAAAAAACGAAAAAACAATTATGGCCAGATTATGAGATCGTTGGAGATCGTATGGCCCAGGAAATGATGGATTATTGCATACAGGGCCAATAGTGATGTGTACAACCTTGTACAACCTCCAAGTTGACCCTTAACTCTTGTGTGAAGGTTGGACTTGGCACCAATGGTATTAGGCTAGATTCTTGTTGTTCTTTTGAATTAACATTAAAACTCAACTAATTACATTCAACAACCACCTCATGGTAGTGATTGATCTCCAATTCAACAAGAAATTGATGAATGTAAAGTCATGGCTATTGTCTTCATCAGGGATGTATGAATAACATAATTTATGAATGAAAACTCTTAGGAATTACTCTTGAGACCATTAATAAAATTATAGGTGGGAGTTTAAATGCGAGGAAGAGCTTACATAACTCATGTACAAAATTTTAACACAAAACAAATCTTCAATAACTCAAGCACGATAATTAACACAACCATGAGAGAATTTCATTGCACAAAGATATAATGTTTACCTTGGAAACCCAAATGGGAAAACCAATTTTGAATGGTTGCTCAACTTTCATTTCGACAATATTTGGTCACAACATTGTTAGTGGCTCTCTAGTCCGACACCCCTCCTTGGGAAAAGTACACTTTGAGAGTACATCTATAGGAAGAAATATGGTGAGCTAGGGTAATGGGTAGGCCAACAATCCTAAGCTTTCATTTCCCATTCCTTAGGCTTTTCTCTCATATTATTATTATTATTATTTTCATTTATTTCTCTTTTGTGTCATTCACTTTTAAATTTGCATTGTCTTTAATAGGTTACCTAACCTTCATTAATTTCCTACTTACTCTAGTAGGTATTGAGTCTTACAACCATTCATTTGTTTGGATCCATTTCAGATCACACCTCCCCATTATGAATATTTTTGGTTTCCAAAAGCTTAGAGGAAAGCAATCTGGATCAATGTGACTTCTATTTGCTTCTCTGGAACATGGCTTTGATTCTAGCTCCTTGATACGATTTTGAATTTCATGGCTCTGGCTCTGGCTAATTTATCTGGCTATTGGCTCCAATTTTGGCTATGGCTTTGGTTATGGTTCCTTGCTTGCTTATCCATGCAATGTAGAAGTTTTCTCACTAATTCTTGGTTCCAAGCAATCTCTAGATCCCAATTATGAAATCAACATTCCTTCCTATATTTCTTAGACTTGGATATGGTCCATCTTGGAAATCAATGCATCCAATTCAAATGATAGTCTTTTTGTTCAATGTAACCCCAACACAATATGCCATCATGTAACTATTTCAAAAGAAGTCATGTGGATTTTTTCTTTTGCTAGGACCAATTTCTTCCCGATATCGAAAAAATTCTTTGTGGCCATCTCAGTTGAACGATTGTCTTACATACCCCTACATGTTGGCTATATGAGACTTTATCATTGGTAAATTGGTTTAGTTTTTGGTGATTCATTATTGAACCAACTTGTAATGAAAGAAACATCAACCCATGCATGGGATCCTTCTCTACTCTCTCTTACTTCCACTAAACAACTACTTTCTTCTTTGGTGAGGCTAACCTCTTGTGTTTCTCCAACTCCTAGGAAAACTTCTACTCGTTGGGATATAGATGCGGGAACCTCTTCATCCTCTTTATTATTCACTCTCCACACTCTTCTCTTGGTTGTGTGGTTTCTAGGGTGAATCTTTGGATGAAGTTTCCAAAACTTTTCTTCTCAATGGCCACTCAAGTTGAAATTGTGACAAAAATTCTTTCCATTACTGTATGGAATTTTTGACATAATCCTTTTCTTCCTATGCCTTTAAATTGGTTGTTGGTTTTGGGAAGCCTTCTTTCCATTCTTTCTTTGAAAATAGTCTGGATTGTGGCATGTGGATTTCTTCTCCCAGCAAGATGCCTCAGGATGGCCTTTCTTCCCACAAAATGAGCATGCCTCTAAGTACCAATAACTGATAGATCTATGACATTTCTTCCTGTAGCAATGAAAAACAAGGGATGCCTCGTTTGATGTATACTTCTTGCTCTTTGTCTTCTTGTTTTGGATGATATTCATGCCACATATTCTAAGTGTTGGTGTAGGCTAAGTCTTTGTACTTTCCTCATCATTTCCCTTCTATAGTCCACCATAAGAAGGCTGAGGTGGTAGTGGGCTACCACCTTCATATATTGTTTCTCTTTCTTCTAATGAGTAGGCCAACTCTATCATGTATTTTTCCTTCATAAAAGTGGTCTTCATGGTCATGATCTTTACCCCTCTTCCATCGGAACCTAGGCCTTCAAGCTTGACCTTCAATGCAATNACCATGAAGGAAAAGGAACATTGTGTCCATTTAATTATACACATGGAATCATACAAGGAAACATCGTCGTTTAGTGAAGTATCAAATGCGAAGGGGTTGTTTCACTCAGCTCACAAGAAGCAACATTCATTTTTTAGTGCGATTAAACAGATGTGAGGATTACTTTGACATCATTGTGGGATAATGGCAGGGATAGATGATTATCCAAGGTGGAGTTACGTGGGCATAGGCTCAATTTCCAGTGTAGTGAACTTTGGGGTTTGCTTTTTTTTTTTTTCTTGTTTGGAGCACCTATAAGTTGATCCATTTATCCTTCTCTCTTTCAATCAAAACAGAGTACTCGGGGTAGTTGTTTGGTGTATAGAGGTTCCCTCTTGGACCCTTGTCCTTTTTGGGTTTCATCTTGATTTTTGAAAGCCTCTGGAAGTTTATGGTGCCTTTTCCCTTTCCATGGTTTTCTTTTCACAACTTTTGGTTTTGGTCTTGGCCAGGTAGAGACCTTTTGGTTCCAAAAGGATTTGTCTATTCCTTCAGTTAAGCAGTTGAGTAGTGTGCCTTCTTTGGTTTCTCAATGGGAGTGTTTTATCTCTTCCCCTTTTATCAACTATATTCTTAGCATGGTTCTTGGAGTTTGAGTGTAGAACTCTCTCCGAATGGTTTACTAGTCTCAATCATCTTTGCAAAAGTGTGGACTAGTGTTATTGGAATTCCAATTCCACACTTGGTATTACACAGTATTGGTCATCAACTAAATTATAGAGAATTTTAGGAGATCAGACAAGTGTTGATAATTCACGAGGAGGCCATCTAGGGAAAAATAAGTTTTATTTTGGCAGCTATAGGAAGAATTTAGGAACATGATAATCATGTAACCTCTCGAAGTGCTACAATAATGGGTACTGTGGTTCAATTGAAGCACCAAATATTTGTGTTGGAAGCAGATTGCAACATGCTCCATACTATGGTCATAAACTTGTCCAAAGGAGAACATTCAGGTGCAATCTATTAATTCCAACTTTGGGGATCTTAGGGAAGATGAAACTATTCTCTAGTGATAAAAAAATGAGCAATATAAAATTGAATTAGTTTTTCTTCTTTATCGGATGCTTTACATATTTCACAATTTTTTGTCATTGACTTGAAAACTGGATAATAAATAAAATTCATCATTTAAAATTGAAATTAAAAAGCAAGTAAATGAGACAATATGCAAACCAGATTGAGAATGGAGTTCACCAAATTATGTCTACATATCCTTCGCTCAATCAACAAAATGCTTCATTAATTCTCCTTTCAAAGGACTTCTCCTTTTACAAAAAGGGCTGAAAATTTTCTCCCAATAAGGGGTTGGTTCTCTCCTTTACAAAGGGAAAAATCTTCTCACAATAAGTGTCTCATTCTCCCAATAAGGGGCTTACAAAGTTCTCCCAAGAAGGAGTTTTTCTCATTTTTACAAAAGGGCTAACAATTCACAAGCAAGCCTACAACTTGCCTATTCTCTTTCAAAGAGATTACAAAATCCTTCTTCTTTTCCAAGAGAAAAATGGACTTTAAAAATTTTACATTTTTTAGAACTACCTCAACATTCCAAGGAGAGAATAACTCTCTAGATCCAATCAATTATGATCTTGGCACACTTCAAGGGATGAGTTGAGGAAAGATATCAACCATGCCCATGACGATCTCAACATTTCCCTTAGAATAGGAAACTATAATGCTACGTAGCTCTTAGACTTACATTAGTTGAACCTATTGCATTAAAAATGAAAAATACAAAAGCATCTAAGCTCAAAATATGTATTAATAATTTTTTCCGCCTTTTTTCCCAAAACTTCAATGAGCCATATATTTCACACACGAAGACCATTTGACCTCATTCAAATTGCGTCGGAAATATCTCTGTGAGCTCTTCACTACGTGGAAAAATTTCGACATAAATTAGAACCAACTTGAATTTTTAGAATGTGAAGACCCTCCTGGATCATCCAACTCCTAGAGAATGCATAAATTGTTAAATTGGACTAGGACTCAACCAAAACAGCTCAAGATGATATGGCAAACCAACATGCCTTTTGCTAAGACTCTATTTTTTTTAAAGTAGTTAGTTTTCTAGGCCTTTTTTGTAGAATATACATCACCAAGATCCACTAGAAGTAGTTGTTATCGGCTCGTTATGGCCATAGCTATAGAATAGTAGATTGTATTCCTCTAAAATTTTGTTTAAGAATTATTAAAGTAGAATTTTTATGTATATTTGTTGTGAGCTTTGCTGTAGTGATTTGCTTAATACAAATATCTTCTAGCTATGATTAAAAAAATATTGGAAACATTATATATATTTTTGGTCATATTTATTATTGATATATCAATTTACATATAATATAATATTATTAATTTATTATTATTGGTATTCTTTTTAAGTGCTCTCTTAGAACTCGACCTACTTTGTTGGTGGTGATATTCACTAGGAGCTTGGGAATGAATAGAGTGGGTAGGTGAATGCCCTTTAGGGGGCACCTTACTCATGGTATGTTGGCCCCTTCGTTATGAGTTAAGAACATGATGGCACCTCATTAGAGAAGTGGCATTGGGTTAATAGAGGGAATGAAAACATATGAAACTTGTTTTGAGGATTACAAGGCTAGGTTGTATGTGGATTGAAGGAAAGGTAGATGGAGAAGAAGGTGACAAACATTAAGGAACATGATTTCTCATCCCATGGAAAATAAATGGAAGAGAAGTAAATGTGGCATGTCCATATAAACAATAAGAAAGTGATAAGAGGGTAAAGTCCATTTTTAGGTAGAAAAAAGAGGAACAACTTATGAAATTGTGACCTGCCTAAGGGAAAGCATCATGAATTTTAATGATCTGTAAACAAGTTCCTTATAGCTCACTCATTTTACCAACACAGATTATATGCAAAAATTACTTGTGATCTATGTTCTCTATGCAGAATGAACTTCAAGGTTTATGTTATCTATGTAACCTTTGCCCATGATTGATTATCTACCTCCTTCCTCTGTGTAACCCGCGCACAAGAAACTAGATGAGAATGTAACGACAAATGGAAATTTTTTTCTCAATGTGCCAATCAACATCAGGGCTATAATTTTGTATGATGTTGCATGCTCCGTTTTCATAATTGAGCTCCAAGACTTTTGTAAACAATGCAATTTTGAGTGTTACTTCTCTGCTGACCATTCTTCAACTAGAATGTGATGATAGTTTTGTTTGCAATGACTTTTTCTAGGCCAATTATTTCACTTACACCATGTATTATAAGATGAAACCACAACAAATCTAATTGGCCTAAACTCAACACAACATATTCATTAACTAATACACCAACAACCAAAGGATTATTACTCCTTAGTTCACAAAGGAAAAATTGTTCCAATTTGTGCCTAAGAGAGGAATTCCTTTTTCAAAGGAAATGTTACCCAACCCGTGATATATAAATATGTTCAAATGAATTCTAAGATTATATATTATATTCATAATGAAATGAACAACCCGCTATCATTCCCCAACATTTTGATAGTGTATGTTGCTCTAATGATGAATAAGAACATGGATGCTAATGATGGCTTTATTCTGCTTTTTTCTTTACCACTGAATAACATGAGAAATGGAAGAAATACATGCACATATATATCCTCTAATAGCCAAAGGGATGTGATCTTTTATTAATAAAAGAGAAACAACATTTTCAAGTGCATTTCTTTTAGCATAATAACAAAAATAAATGCTTTCTCCTCTGTCAACATTACCCCAACAATGATGTGTGCATATTCTCAAATGTAGAGTAGCAATACAAATGTCCCACCAAATTGCTATGAAAAGAGAAGGGAAAATAATCTTGAAGTTTTATAGACACCATAATTATCCCATAGGATTGATATTAGCATTTAATTGGAAACTTCCTCACACACAAACATAAATGAACTGCCTAATAGATAAGACAAACAACTAAAAGCACATAACTTCCCACATTTATGAGAGAGGGTACGTTGCTTTGGATATATATGGAGTCCAACGCATTGAAGAACAAAAATTATTACTCATTCAGTAATGAATCAAAGTTGTTTATAGTTGTAGGCTCAAATTCCACTCAAAGTGAAGAGGGAGACCATCGTAAGCATAAGGTGGCGTATATGGCCATACACAAGTTTTATCTAGCCTATATCCTATCGTTGTAAGGGTTTATTATTAAGTGGGGAATCACATTACAAAGAAATCAAGCAATAATTATGGCCAAACTCCAGTTGGGTTTAGCTCAGGTGGTTGGGAGGAGTGTTGTTATCATCCCCACCCACGTTCTATTCCTATAAGTGACATGTTAAGCTTATAACGAGTATATTGTTTGAATGGCTTCAAGCCTTTTTTTAAATTTAAGAAAAATAATGAAAAGCCCCATCAAGTGGTAGCGCGAGTGGTTGGGACTTATGGTGATAATATTTCACACCTTAATTCAAATCCCCCTGATTAAACTCATGTGCGTGATTGAGGGATTTGCATGTAAAAATTTGGGGTTATAGTGGTATCCCGGAGAATTAACCTTGGGTCATGTGGGTGAGGTTCTGCCTAGTCATCGATTCCCCCAATGTGGCTAATATAAAAAACGAAAAAACAATTATGGCCAGATTATGAGATCGTTGGAGATCGTATGGCCCAGGAAATGATGGATTATTGCATACAGGGCCAATAGTGATGTGTACAACCTTGTACAACCTCCAAGTTGACCCTTAACTCTTGTGTGAAGGTTGGACTTGGCACCAATGGTATTAGGCTAGATTCTTGTTGTTCTTTTGAATTAACATTAAAACTCAACTAATTACATTCAACAACCACCTCATGGTAGTGATTGATCTCCAATTCAACAAGAAATTGATGAATGTAAAGTCATGGCTATTGTCTTCATCAGGGATGTATGAATAACATAATTTATGAATGAAAACTCTTAGGAATTACTCTTGAGACCATTAATAAAATTATAGGTGGGAGTTTAAATGCGAGGAAGAGCTTACATAACTCATGTACAAAATTTTAACACAAAACAAATCTTCAATAACTCAAGCACGATAATTAACACAACCATGAGAGAATTTCATTGCACAAAGATATAATGTTTACCTTGGAAACCCAAATGGGAAAACCAATTTTGAATGGTTGCTCAACTTTCATTTCGACAATATTTGGTCACAACATTGTTAGTGGCTCTCTAGTCCGACACCCCTCCTTGGGAAAAGTACACTTTGAGAGTACATCTATAGGAAGAAATATGGTGAGCTAGGGTAATGGGTAGGCCAACAATCCTAAGCTTTCATTTCCCATTCCTTAGGCTTTTCTCTCATATTATTATTATTATTATTTTCATTTATTTCTCTTTTGTGTCATTCACTTTTAAATTTGCATTGTCTTTAATAGGTTACCTAACCTTCATTAATTTCCTACTTACTCTAGTAGGTATTGAGTCTTACAACCATTCATTTGTTTGGATCCATTTCAGATCACACCTCCCCATTATGAATATTTTTGGTTTCCAAAAGCTTAGAGGAAAGCAATCTGGATCAATGTGACTTCTATTTGCTTCTCTGGAACATGGCTTTGATTCTAGCTCCTTGATACGATTTTGAATTTCATGGCTCTGGCTCTGGCTAATTTATCTGGCTATTGGCTCCAATTTTGGCTATGGCTTTGGTTATGGTTCCTTGCTTGCTTATCCATGCAATGTAGAAGTTTTCTCACTAATTCTTGGTTCCAAGCAATCTCTAGATCCCAATTATGAAATCAACATTCCTTCCTATATTTCTTAGACTTGGATATGGTCCATCTTGGAAATCAATGCATCCAATTCAAATGATAGTCTTTTTGTTCAATGTAACCCCAACACAATATGCCATCATGTAACTATTTCAAAAGAAGTCATGTGGATTTTTTCTTTTGCTAGGACCAATTTCTTCCCGATATCGAAAAAATTCTTTGTGGCCATCTCAGTTGAACGATTGTCTTACATACCCCTACATGTTGGCTATATGAGACTTTATCATTGGTAAATTGGTTTAGTTTTTGGTGATTCATTATTGAACCAACTTGTAATGAAAGAAACATCAACCCATGCATGGGATCCTTCTCTACTCTCTCTTACTTCCACTAAACAACTACTTTCTTCTTTGGTGAGGCTAACCTCTTGTGTTTCTCCAACTCCTAGGAAAACTTCTACTCGTTGGGATATAGATGCGGGAACCTCTTCATCCTCTTTATTATTCACTCTCCACACTCTTCTCTTGGTTGTGTGGTTTCTAGGGTGAATCTTTGGATGAAGTTTCCAAAACTTTTCTTCTCAATGGCCACTCAAGTTGAAATTGTGACAAAAATTCTTTCCATTACTGTATGGAATTTTTGACATAATCCTTTTCTTCCTATGCCTTTAAATTGGTTGTTGGTTTTGGGAAGCCTTCTTTCCATTCTTTCTTTGAAAATAGTCTGGATTGTGGCATGTGGATTTCTTCTCCCAGCAAGATGCCTCAGGATGGCCTTTCTTCCCACAAAATGAGCATGCCTCTAAGTACCAATAACTGATAGATCTATGACATTTCTTCCTGTAGCAATGAAAAACAAGGGATGCCTCGTTTGATGTATACTTCTTGCTCTTTGTCTTCTTGTTTTGGATGATATTCATGCCACATATTCTAAGTGTTGGTGTAGGCTAAGTCTTTGTACTTTCCTCATCATTTCCCTTCTATAGTCCACCATAAGAAGGCTGAGGTGGTAGTGGGCTACCACCTTCATATATTGTTTCTCTTTCTTCTAATGAGTAGGCCAACTCTATCATGTATTTTTCCTTCATAAAAGTGGTCTTCATGGTCATGATCTTTACCCCTCTTCCATCGGAACCTAGGCCTTCAAGCTTGACCTTCAATGCAAT
>JZKD02S0265853.1:191967-203517 GCA_000966675.3 Picea glauca | reverse complement strand
TCAACGAGCTTTGTTTGTGTTGAACCAACAATACCATCGGCATGTGGTCTAACTCTCTATCTAGTTTTATCAGGTATTGAGCGTGGCACATCTGGAAAGATGTTGTATAATAAACCAGAATGAGAATAGATGAGATCAAATTGTTGATCTCTCATTATGGTGTCTTCTTCAAAGAATACTCCCGACATCGCAACATCTTTGGATAACTGCGGGACGAAATACTTAAGGAACCACTCAAGCAGGAATGCTGGTGGGACTGACACCTTAATTAAACTCTTTCGACGTCTCCATTCTCGGATGTGATGAGAGATATGGACCGCTGTTGTCTGTTCGAAATTGGCAAGAAGCTTTGTGCTAGTGTTGTATCTCACAGGTAACTGGAAATGGTTGAGGAAAGCCATCGCCAGTTCGCTGAAGGAAGAGTATCTTGAGTGATCGAGCTCAATGTACCATTTCACGACACTCTCAATGAGAGTACGTTGAAACAATCGCAACTGTACGGAGTCGTCTTTCAATGAGTTAGATGAGCACCAAAGATGGAAGGTAGTCACATGATCTCCTGGATCTTCGTTAGGCTTGGATTCAAACTTTGGGATGTCCGAAGGAAACTTCTTCGGCATAGGAGGCCAACGCAGATCATGACAGATAGGGTCATTCAACAACCTTGTCAAATATGGCAAGTGCAAAGTCGCCAGGAAGGGTAGTTTGGGTTGTTGGTGATAACCTGGGAAAAAGGGGCCTGGAGTTTGACTGGCACCAGGTTGCCAGGAAAAGTTCAACTGCTGGCCCGGATTCTGGTAGAAACCATGGCCTTGCCAGCGTATGGATTTTGCGTATGTGGAGACATCATCAGTTAATTTCCAAAATAGGACATAGATGGTTGGGCATGCATTACATTCGAAGGACTTTGGGAAGGGTTTCCCCATGTCAGTCCCATGGGGATAGGCATAGTAGTTTGTCCAGGGTTCCATTGATTGTGGAAATAATTACCCCATATCGACATTCCGGATGAGGGAACAGATCCCTGCCAAGAATTCCAAGGCCCTGATGCAAAAGAAGTTCCTAGGTTTCCCCCTTGTGCAGGAATACTACCCTGCATAGGAATAGGTTGTCCAAAACTGGGATTGCCCCCAGTCGAGAAGGAAGCTGATAAGAAGGCGTTGTTACCAAATGTTTCGATCAAAGAAAATGGTGTCAAACCTACTGGCATATTATGCAAAGGTGGTCCTTGACTCCCCGCTCCAAATAAACTATGTTGTGTAGGTTGCCCGGTGGATTGCTGATGCGAGCCACCAAGTGAAGGGGACGAAGGGGGCATATGACCTCCTCTGTAAGGGAAAGAGTTAAAAGGAGCAGGAGTGCCCCCCATGTGACCTTGCAGAGGAGCTCTAGAGCTCCCTGCCCCAGACCTGAAGTCTATAAAGTGGAGTAGGAAAGTACAAGACTTGTACTCGAACTAGGCATCCTGTACGAGAATGGAGGGCCTGTCGCACTTGGTGTGAAAGGGGTTGTGGCCACCGCCAAAGACGGGATTGGACCACTGTGCGATGTAAAGGCGGTCGAGACCATGGTGGCTCGGACCAGTGACAGTGGGTTAGGAGGTGAAAACTCTCCTGTGGTGACAACCGTAGTGGGAATTGAAGAATTCCCAGAAGGAGTAACAACATTTGTTTCCATTGCTGTGTGCAACACTGTCTGGCGCTCGTAAAATTGAATTGGTACGAAAGGTGCCAAGAAATCAGTGGTTGGGGTTTCAATCGGGCCAAGATAATTTGCTCCAAGGTCCAAAACGGTCGATTCTGCTGGATGTTGTTCAGGCACAATTGCTTGTGACCCGATCGCTTCAAAAGACCCTTGTTGGTCTAGCTTTCGCCTTAATGGTGGCGAGGGTGGCTCCAGTGTAACTGGCGGCAGGACAAGAAGCCTTCATGACTGGCGGAGCTCGTGATCCTCCACTATGTGATAAGATCAAAGACACTCTAAGGTAGTCTAAACATTCAAGAGTAACACACACTAAAAAATTCCCTAGAAGATAAGACAAGAAAACACTAAATTAATTGGAAGAACAGTTACAACAACCAACACTAGAGAAACTTACCGGTGCAAGTGAAACTCAAACATGAAAGCACCCTCCAGGTATAATTTTCAAAGCGTGGCCCGATGTCTGTCCTAGGTACCATGGTATACCCCCACAGTCACCTGTGTATGTCCCTAAAAAATATAGGCAACTAGGTTTCCAGCGCGCGAATAGTCACCAGGCAGGTACAGTCGAAAGTCAGGTAGACCACAATGAGCAGGGTATCGAGCTCGAAACCTATCAAGGGTATCAAAATAAAGTGTTCCGGAAGACAACTGAGGATCTCGAATGGATTCGAGACCCATGAAGCCCCATGGAAAATGCAATCGAAAGAATCCCAAAACAAGCCCTCTATATGTGTTCTCCACTACGATTGGTCCAGCTTTGGAGGGGTTATCTCCGCTACCT
Organism: Picea glauca; assembly: GCA_000966675.3. Classification (NCBI taxonomy): domain Eukaryota; kingdom Viridiplantae; phylum Streptophyta; class Pinopsida; order Pinales; family Pinaceae; genus Picea; species Picea glauca. The sequence goes on along the minus strand of JZKD02S0265853.1, from coordinate 201,032 downwards.
TTCCGCACATGACCTCGTGTTTATCCCCTGTGTTAGAGGGGGGTCCAAAATAAATTTCATGATATTGGACTTATACATTCCCTAACTCAGACTCCAATGTTTTATTTTGAATGGCCTTGAAGAGTTTCCTCTCCAACCTAATCCAAGGCCCTAATCCTGAACTAGTTGGTTAACCCTACAGACATAAAAGTCTAATAAATTTTAGATTTAGCGTTAATTTTATGGCTTGTCTTATGTCAAGGGGTATGAAAGTGAAACTGATGATGTGTAAAAGACGAAAGAAAAATGAATAAAAAGTTGGAAACAAAAACTTTCACTTAATGCAAAATTTCAACGACTTTTCAATTTTTTTTTTKAAATTTTCTAAGATTTTGGACARCAAACTCAAAAKGAATTTCACTCGACTACGAGCTACTTATGATCTAAGTAAACTGCAAAARCTTATGAAATAAAAGACTTTTCCCTGGCTAATAATGTAGAATCACACTCTTCAACCAAACAAGAAAATGAAAAAGATTTTTTATTTATTTAAATGCTGATAAAGCAAAAAGGGAAACTACCAACAAGTAAAAACCAAGAAAAACAATTCTGGCCTAATCACAGATCRCAAAGAATCACTTCAAAAAATCACACACTAGTAACTTTAAAAAATGACTCTCACACTTGTCTAAAAACCCTAAATATATATATATATATATATATATATATATATATTTTTTATGACAGCTTTTTTAAATGAGAAAAAGCAAGCTAAGGCTAAGATTAATCCTAATCTATTGACTGCTAAGATAGAGATTCAAATACATGAGAGGTATAACTCTCATCAAGGGAAAGGATGACTGTGTTACCCTCAACAAAAACTATCCTGCCCAAGCATGCTACTGATAATCCAACAACAAGCGTGTGAACGCGAGCTGTATAGAGCCAAAGGGCTTGTACACGCGGGCTGGCCTTCTACAGGCCGCGTGTATCTCTAAAACTCTGAGAAAAAATAAAAACAGACAATCCTAACCAGGCAGAGACCACTGATATTGATAACCAGGATCTCTTGAAGGCTTATACACTCTCTTTAATAGAAACAAGGAAAACAATATAAGGAAAAAATTCGTAAAAACAAACCAATCTAAGACAAGACTGCAAACAACCAAGACTTAGAAAGAATTCCAGAAAATCCCTGAGAATCACTAATTCTGACAGGGAAGAGGATGACTGCCTCCAAAATTTTCTGGAATATACACGCTACTGCTACTTCTTCAACTAGCGTTCACACATGGGATGCAAGAGAGTAGGGCGCGAGTACATGCATGTAGACCTTATGCAGGCCACGTGTACCTCTGTGGGTCCTGAAAAAACACAGTTAAGCAAATAACAGAGAAAGATGGTATGGAAAACCAGACTCTCTGCTAGCTCAGACTTTGCAGAAACTAAAAAAATAGGCAAGAAAACCAGTCTTTTAAAACTACCAAAAAACAAATAAAATTCCTAGGAACCCTAGAAATATCCCCAGTATGGTCGCCAATTCTGTTGTGAGGGAAATCCCCTTACGAACTAGCAAATAGGGTTATCTTATGCATGCAACTATGAATGAAAGAAATATACTTTCTGCCTTCGTCCCCAGACTTAAACCCCATTCCTTTTAAGCAAATACATGGTTTAGACCAACATACCTTGTTCCGGATGGTTGATGTCGATCCTTCTTCACGCTTGATCGCTTGTTGGCATCTCTCCTCCCAAGGCTAACCTGCATACAAAAAAAGCAACAAAATACAAATGCATTTTACCTACAGACTAATGGGTTAGAGATTCAAACATATATTTACTGATCTATGAAGAACTCATATAGTGGGACGGGAAAAACATTTCTTTATTATTAACTTTGAATGAATCAACTTGCATATGTCGAGACAGGCCAATGCTCCGCGAATCTTGATCCTGGGCTCCTCTTTCAAATGTCCTCCAACTTCTTTGCTTTGTATCTCTTCTTGCACAAGGATGGCTAAAGGGTTGGGACAATGGGAATATGCAATTGGACAGAGTTTCTTTACTCTATTTCTCCTCCTCCAAATGGGACCCCTAGCCCTTCTTTTATAGGCTAGAAGAAGCTAGGTATTTGGATGAACCCTCGGCCATGCATGGCCGGGATTTTCAGTTAAATCACCCAAATCTCTATGTTCCGTCGACAACTTTCCTTTTTTCGGTCCACACAGGTTGTTTTAGGTCAGCTAGCATGTGCACGCATGCAGTAATGGAGTAGGGTGCATGGGCCCTTATAAAAGAGGTTTTTTAAAGAGTTGTTCAACAGTTCTTTTGGAAAAGAATGGATCTGAGATGGCTTGATGCCAAGTACGCATGTATGGTGCAAATTAGGGTTATAACAATCTTGAAATATTCTTGACAAAAATTGCTGGTGAATGTGGGATCCTTATCAGAGATAATAGAATGTGGCATGCCATGAAGTTTGAAGATATTATCCATGAAAACTTTGGGCTATGATGGAGGCGGTGAAGGGATGTTGTAGAGAACATAAATGAGAATATTTGGAAAGACGATCAACCACCACCATGATAACTGTTTTGTTTCCAGATTTAGGTAGGTCCACAATGAAATCCATAGAGATATCCTGCCAAATAGAAGGGGGAATTGGAAGGGGTTGGAGTGTGCTGAGGGTTTGACTATTTCTCCCTTGTTGTGTTGACAAACATCACATTCATCCACAAAATTGGATATGTCTTGTTTGGAGAGGATAACTTGGAGGTTAGGATGAACAGAGGGTGGCTCAACTGCTTGAATGGAATGGAGTTGAGAAATAATATTGGAGTGACCTTTCTTGAGGATATTTTCCATCTGATGGGAACTGATGATCTCAGGAGAACCGACTGCGAGTCCTTGGAATTGATATTGTTGTCCCTCCTGTTGGAATTGCATGGTTAATTCCTTAAAATACATGAGAATGGGGCCCAAAGTGCGTAACCATTCAACACCTAGGACAATGTCACAACCGTCCATGTCAATGGAAAACATATGATATTTCAGGTGGTACTGTCCAATTTGAAGATGTACATTTTCACAATGCCCACCACATTTCATGGACCCACCATTGGCTATCATGATCTGGAAATTGTTAATGACACAAATATAGCAATTGGCTTCCTGGGCAATGCGACAATGAACATAATTATGGGTGTTGCCACTGTCAACAAGGATGATGAATTTTTGATGCTTAATATAGCTAATGAGCTCAAGGGTTTGTGGAGAAGAGAAGCCAGTGAGGGCATGCAATGAAATTAGTGGGTCAACTTCAGGGGGGTCAATGGGATCCTGGGTAGAATCGGGAAGGGATGGCTCTTCAACAAGAGGAATTGTAGCCTCTTCTTCAACAACATCTTCTGAAATGGTCACAATTTTTTTTAGTTCCTTACACTTGTGCCCAATAAAATATTTTTCATCACAATTATAGCAAAGACCCTTGAGTTGGTGCTCAACCATTTCATCCCTAGTTAATTTCTAGACCTTGAGGGGAGTGGCAGGGGAGAAATAATTGCGGGTCGAGGGTGAGGAACAAAAGAGGGTTTTTTGTTCTGGGAAAAAAAACTTGTTGGGCCTCTTTGGAACGTTTAGTAGCTTCCAACCAAGTCTAAGGGAAAGACATGAGAACCTGAGCTCAAATGTCATCATTTAGGCCATTGATAAAGCATTCCTGGAAGAACACATCTATCATGCCCTCAGTTTGAAAGGCCAAATTCTCAAAAGTTGTGATAAAGTATTACACTATGCCTGACTGTTTCAACTAGGTAAAATGAGCTATATAGTGGGTGTCAGTGTCAAAGCATTCATATATCTCGGCAACAAAATGGGTCCATGCAATATACCCATGACGTGCATTTTTACGCCATTTCCACCATTGCCAACATTTAGGATCTAGATAGAGAACAACATAGCGAAGTTTGGCCAACTCATCAATAATTCCATGCAAAGAAAAATAATGCTCCATTTGAGCGACCCAACTCGTGGGATCAGAGCCATCAAATTTATTGACCTCAACTCAGGGAAGACGGGGGTCACTATGAAAGGAGTTAGATTGAAAATTCAGAGAATGAGAGAAATCAACACCATCTGGTTGGTCCGAGGAGGAAGGAACCTGGGTTCGGTTCAACAACTGGTTGACAACAGACTGGAGGGTTTTAAATTGGGTCATGAATTTGGCATCCATGGCATCAAATTTTTGCTAGACTTGGGTCTCAAATTTTTCAATGTGGGAATTGGTAGAGCTAATATCAAATGTCATTTGTTGGAGGGAATCCTTGGTGTGATTGATGGAATCTTGCAGGTCTTGGTTGCGAGTGTTGGCCATCTGGATATGGGGAGTGTTGGTAAGGGGAAATGGGTGGGTGGGACCACAAAAAAGGACGTATAGGTGATAGGTACCACTATGATCTATCAGTAAAGTTGGTGTGCTCGTTTAACCATAGACAATATAACAATATTGTCACCCAACCATAGGCACTAATGCCACCCCTGAGCACCTTGACCTTGAGAGAGATAATAATTCTGGTAGAAAACCAATACCCAACCAAGGCTAATGCACCAAGCAAAGATAACTAAATCCGATCAGAGAATCCAACCCCCCAAAAATGAAAAATGCAGATTGTAGAACTGTGGCAACAACTGCTCCCCAAACTTGCTCACTATTGGACTTTTGTAGTGTGCACAAGTGGATTTCTACAATTCTGAGAGATCTGGCTCAAATGAAGACTGGCATCCTATATTTATACTGTTTTTTCTAGGTTGTTTGTGCCGAATTTTCTTTTTGGGTGCTATATACTTAATATATAATATTTTCTTTAGCCGACTTCTCTTCTAGGGTTATATCCAAGTCTTTTCTTGCTTACAGATTATTCTAATCTCATCAAAGGTCACAAATGGAGGTTAATACCTCCCGCAACTACCATAATATCAACACTCCCTCTTAGCTAGGGAGTTATAACAGGTAATGGTCTTGAGAAAAAAGAAACCATTCAACCGGTAGCATCATTATAGCCACACAGGCTATCTCATGATTGAATTATGAACACCATCATCATTATCCAACTGGATAATCTTCATGATAATCAATACAATGTCATCTTGATAGAACACAACTGTGTCTATCCATGGTAGTACATAACTATTATCTAGTGGTACACAACCACACCAAGTAGCACACAACTACTTGATCAATGACACATAGTCACAACCTGTTGAACACATCCACCACAGTAGCATACAACTATTGTCCAGAGACATACAGTCTTCATAGAAATCATATCATCTGATATCATCCCACACATAAAAAATATCATGATATAAACTGAGTCATATGGGCCATTCTTCCACTCACATCTTGTGAGATCTGGAAGATCATTTGCCCTCAGAACGTAAAGCATCAACCATGATCTATCTAGACTATTCTTCTCAAGCATAAAAAAATAACTGTCCTAATTTTTGAGCCTAGACCATTCACCTAACTGGGCCATTCTTCCGGCACTAAAGAAAGTGCAACCTCGAGAGAATGAGTTTTCCCTAGGAAATGCATGTCCCTGATTGCTGAACCTAGACCATTCACCTAACTGGGCCATTCCTCTAGCACTAAACAAAGTGAAACCTGGAGAGAATGAGTCTACCCTAGGGAATGACTTTTGGGACCATTTCCTAAGGAAATGACTATCCTGCACTAACCTCCAAAATAGACCATTATTCGAAACTGCTCACAACTGTGAACTTCGAAAGAATGACTGCCCGACAAGGCAAACCATTCTTCTTGACCACTACTGAGAGTGAATGATAAGAAGAGAGACTATCCTAGACCATTCCCCCACACTGGACATAAGGGGAATCACTTTCTATGGTACATCAACAATCTATCGAACCATTTTCATTATGAAAATGATCGTTCGATTTGGACCATTTTTCGAACTGGAAAATGCCTGTCCATCAGAAATGTCAAACCACTTTCTGAACTGGAAAGGAATTGCCCATTCTAGACCATTTTCCAAGATGGAAAATGACTGTCCATAAATCAATGATATATCATTTCTCCCTCCCAACTTGGAGATCCATCTCTTCCCTTTCAGCTAAGGGATTTATTTCCATGATCCCCAACTTTTCTCGTAAGTATGCAAACTTTATTCTGGACAGAGGCTTTGTCAAGATATCTGTTGTCTGCTCATATGTGGGAATATGCTGGAGCTTCACTTCTCCTTCCTATAATTTCTATAGAATAAAGTAGTATTTGATCTGAAGGTGTTTTGACTGTTCATGAAACACTGGGTGTTCTGATAGCCTTATACAACTCTCATTGTCATAGTATATTATGGTCGAATATGGAACCTGATCAAATAATCCAGAAATCAACTTTCTAATCCATACTGCTTCTGTACATGCCTCACATGATGCGATATATTCTTCTTTTGCCATGCTAAGTGAGATAGAATTATGTTTCCTACTGCCCCAAGATATCATAGTGGAGCCCAAGATGAAACACATCCCTGAAGTACTCCTTCTGTCTTCTACACTTCTTGCCCAATCTGAATCTATGAATCCATGAAGCTATATATCACTGGATGCGGTATATCTTAAACCATAGTTTAGTGTTCCACAAATATAGCTTAGAACATGCTTTGCAGCTATCCAATGCTCATGTATGGGTTCCACCTGGAACTGGCTTAGTGTGTTTATGGAAAAATAAATATCTGGTCGAGTATTTACTAAATACGTCAATGACCCAATCAATTACTGATATAGGGATGGGTCTACTGGATCAGAATCTGGGCCTATTTAGATTATGGCATTTTCACTTTTGATTACATTGCATTTATTTTTACACATGTGGAGAGATTGCATTTCATTTCATTGTAGAGATTGCATTGGAAAGATTGCATTTAAAAGCATACCATATCTTTGAAATTCAAGACTAGTACTTAGGAATGTTTTATATTTTCTTATTTTTATATGTTGAGTCGTAATACCATCAGTTTCACGAACACACCTCTTGAGTAAGTAGAAGCCATTAAAATTAATGCTAATTAATTAAAATTGATTATAAACGATTTTAATTTTCAGGGTACACAAACAAGTATAGGACATAGAGCCTTGGGATAGGATTTTGTGAGTAAACTTCTCCAAGGCTATTAAAATAAACATGTGTATGACCAGGGAGTGGTGAAACCCATTTTCTAATCAATGACATCAAGAGGCTTCAATCACACTGGAGTTAAGCACAAAGTCACATGAAGTTGGTTGCAGAGATATCCCTCTAATACCTTCCTAGAGTCAAAGATATTTCTGGGGTTCTATTCATATTTGGGGGTCTTGCTAGTACCTTTATCTCCATGAGAGACGGTGCTTTCAAGATTTCAGGCTTTGCTACCTTGCCCATACGGTGGACCGAACTTGCAATTGTTTGCTCGCACATTGGTTATATTGTGGTGACTCTAGTTTCTTGACATAGGTAGCCACATAGGTTACTTGTAGGGGTTATTATGTAGGTGCTAGTTTTAAACCTGCGAAGTAAAGCAATGCATATAGATTCTTAAGAAAAACATAAATTAATCAATGGCTCATTCACATAGTACACAAAGATTTATACCAGAAACCCTCAACTGAGAAAACCTTTCTTATATTAATTATCTCGAATTTCACCATCACCATACAATATATATACAATGTTTTTGGTTATTCCGTAGATACCAAAACCCTAATCCCTTAATCCGAGATTAATTTACAAAACCGCTAAAAATAGCAAAATCCGTTAAAAATAGAAAAAACTGCCCAATTTTTTTTTGAGGTGCTCCCCTGGGCTACTGCTCGTTGCCGAATGCTGCGCATAACGAGGGGGGGCATACCTACCCCCCCCGAGGACCCCCCTAGGAAATCACCCAATGCACACGACACAAAAAGAACTACTAGAGGGATCATCAGACGTAGTTGTCATATCTGACGCACCCATACACACATATGTAAAGAATATAACACATACCCAACATTCTCTCACTTGTTGTTTTCTTTGCATCCAGGGGTCCAAGGGATTATATAGTCAACAATCCAGGGCAACAATGCCCATTGTTACTCTACACCAGGAGAATTTTTTTGTGCTCATAGACTTTGTCAATGAATCTGCAACATTCTTCAAACTGTCAACCTTTTCCAACAACACCTTCTTTTCCTCAACCATGTCATATTGAACATCAATATGCTTTGTCTTCAAATGATAAGCTGGGTTCTTTTCTAGGAATATTGCACTCTGACTGTCACAATATAATCTCACTGCTTGTTGTACCAACCCCAATACCTGAACACAATATTTGTAACCATACTTCTTCTTTGCTTGCATGAGTGGTTGCCATGCATTAAACTTTTGTAGTTGAGAGTGCCACTACAGCCTGTCTTTTGCTCATCCAACTGATTGCTCCTCCAAATAGGTTAAACACATACCCACTTGTAGATATTCTGCGATCCAGATCTCTAGCCCAGTCTGCATCAACAAAGCCATGTATGTCCAACACTCTGTCCAATCCTAGTCTTGCTTGGTAGCACAATCCATACCTGGTAGTGCCACGAAGATACCTGAAGACCCTATTTAATGTTGTCCAATGCTCCTTCCCTGGTTTTGAAATATACCTACTCAAAACTCCCACTGCATGTGCAATGTCCGGTCTAGTACAGACCATTGCATACATCAAACTGCCAACTTCACTAGCATACAGAACATGGGACATGTCCTCTTCTTCTTCTTGTGTCTTGGGACACTGATTTTCATATAAATTTACACCTATAGGAATAGGAACCTTGACTGATTTACTTCCATTCATATTAAACCTCTGCAATATCGTATCAACATATTTTCTCTGATTCAACCAGAGTTTCCTGTTTGTACGATCTCTTTTGATCCCCATTCCCAGAATGAAGTTAGCAGCACTGATATCCTTCATGTCAAATTTGGAGGATAGCTACAATTTCACCTCCTTGATAACATCCATGTTATTTCCTACCAACAACATGTCATCAACATACAACACTACATAAATGAA
>JZKD02S0265853.1:158981-175932 GCA_000966675.3 Picea glauca | reverse complement strand
GAAGATTTAATCTTCTAGATTTGTTGAAATTAATTAATGACCATGTGTGTCATGATCCTTCATGCCCCCCCGTTCCCACCAATATTCCTTCAAACATTCCAAAATTCGAAGGCAATACTGGTGAGGATCTGAGTGATCACGTCACTACTTTTCATCTATGGTGCTCATCTAACTCTCTGAATGACGATTCTATTCATTTGAGACTATTTCAACACACCCTCACGAGGGTCACCGCAAAATGGTACATTGAACAACCGAGGGAAACATATGGAACTTTTAATCAGATGGTATTGGTCTTTCTCAACCACTTCCAATTTTCGGTTCGTTACGATTCTGACATAGAACTTTTGTTGGCCTTCTGACAAGATAAAGCCATGCATATCTCGAACCATATCCAAGAGTGGTGTAGACAGAAGAGGTTGATTAAAGCCTACATTCCTCTAGAGTTTATCCGAGGAAGAAGCCATTTTCAAATCCTAGCAATTGGACCACATATATGATCAATTTGGGATGCTTTATGAAATTCTTCCCGATGCACCGCGGTCAAACTATGACCCTATACAAAGGCCCAGGCCTCATGTCTATGGCATCATAGGCTCTGCAAATTCTAAGTCTACAGAATTTGTGATGAACTAGTTGAAATATTTGTCTCTAAGCTAGCCTATATCAGGACAAGATTCAACTTCGTCCTCCACACCCACCCAGTTGGCAGATGTGAATTCTATACAGTCGTCGGCTAACCCAAATGGTGACTAGCAATTAGGAGGGAATAAAAATAAAGGATGAGGTAATAATCTTAAGGGTGGAAAAAATAATAATAAAGCCAAGGATGACAATAACAATGATAGATCGAATAATAATGCTGGTGAGGGAAAGAAAGAAAAGCGGAAGGTGAAGTTTCTTTGTAAAATTTGTAAAGATGATCACCTTAACCACATATGCCATAAAATAGAGGAAGCCTCGAGGCTCTTATTGTATTCACCCATTGTGCTGACAAATCCATTTCCACATAATCAACACATGGCCTCGGGGACCTCCAACACTAGAAATGCATCGAGCGGGAGTCAAACCCCCTCGGCATGTGAAGGTGGCCATATATGCGTCAATATGGTCAAGTCTCAGATTGATGTAGCCACTCAATCTCATGATTATAGTTATTCACAGATGGTTATAGGTCTAGAGTCTCCCCATCCCTTGGAAACACCCTTGCAAATTGAAAATCCAAAACCTCCACCTCATATTCTGAAAGGAGTACTAAATCTCTTTGCCCACAATCCTAATTCTAGATATGCCCAAAACTATTTGATTATCGAAGATCTGGGCCAAACCCCTTGTGTGATGTCAACTTTGGAGGTGCTCCAGACGTGTCTTTCATAGATGAACACCTTATTATCTGCATTAGGATCTCTAGACCCGAGTGGCTTGAAATTTATCATGTTTGACGTCACGTATGTTAAGGCTCGCTTTCCTTACCACGTGGCCTTTAAAATCCATGTGGAGTACACGAAAATTACCATCAAATGTACTGTAATTGATGAAGATGTTGCAACATACGTGATGTGCCTAACTTGTTGAAAAGCCATTGGCTCTCTGACCCTGTCTCAACCTATGACTATGTTGACTAGATTTGATGGGTGTTTGTTTTGACCCCACATAATCCTTCCTTCTTTTCCAGTCCAGTTAGGTGGGAATACTCTGGAGGTTGATGCGCCTCTCAACTACAATTTACGACTAGGGTGTAATTGGACTTATTCCATGATAGTTGTCATGTTGTCCATTTTACCTACTTTATGTTTTCCTCACGAAGGGAAGATAGTGATGATTGATCAATTTTCCTTTGTGCATTATAGCCCTAGTGCATCGGTTGGACCTTTGGTCCCTGTTATTGATAATTATCAACATGAAGCTGAGGATGTTGGTGCCATAATGTATTCCTCTTTGATGGGTAGCTTTGATTTCATGGCACCAATTCACCATATTTATGCCATTTCTAGTGATTCTTCATCGTTGATGAGGTCCATTCCTTTCCGTACTTCATATTTCAACGATCCATGGACCCTACCTTCCCTGACTATGTCCTACGAAGGTCAATCACATATTGGGATGACAATGCCACTGTTAGAAGCAGAGGTTTTGTATCAGGCTATTCTTGATGCTACTGCTGACCCATATCCTTCCTCCTCACGGATGGATGAGGTGGATCTTGTTTTAGAGCCTGTATGGGCCACTCAATCATCTTGTTTGCATGATTTCCTCGAAGATAATTTACCTTCGGATGATGCCATATTAGAGGCCATGTCTGGTACTGATAGACCTTGGGATGATATGTATCATTGATCTTATTTTCTCCTAGATCTTGTTAAGATCGAATGAGATGAATTTAGATCTACCTTGAGTGAGATGGTCTATCACATCATGGTTCCATTAGATACGCATGGTATTTATGCTGAAGGAAACATGGCAAATATTTATCCTACCATCACGATTAATATCTCTCGTATCCCTGGTGAAATTGAGAACGTGTATGTCGGTGTGTATTTTTCTCCTAAAGAAATTTAGATCTACATCGATCTCTTCAAAGAGTTCTACTATATTTTCTCTTGGTCATATGAAGAGATGCTATGGATCGACACCAACATTGTCTAACATGAGATTAAAACCTATCCAGATGCTAAACATGTTCGGTAACATCTTAGAGTTGTTAATCCTAAGAAGGCCCCTGCTATTAAGGAAGAGGTAGAGAGGCTACTTAATGCTGCTTTCATCTACCCAGTTCCCTTGACTGAATGGGTGTCCAATCCCATTCCTGTAAGAACAAAGAAAGGAACCATCCGAGTGTGTATGGATTTTAGAGACCTAAACAAGGCATGTCCTAAAGATAACTTCCCAACTCCTTTCATTGACCAAAATATTTACGAGTGCATGGGAAGAAAAGTCTTTTCTTTTATGGATGGATTTTCAGCGTATAATCAAATTTAGATCAAACACGAGGATCGACATAAGACGACGTTTATTTTTCCTTGGGGTACTTTTTCATACTTAAAAATTCCTTTCGGTCTTAAAAACGCCGGAGCAACCTTCCAACGTGCCATGACATTTTCATTTCACGATCTTAAGCATATTGTCGAAGCTTACTTATATGATCTCGTTGCTCACTCTCGCAAGAGAGTATATCACTCCATTCACCTTCTATTAGTATTTGAGAGATGTCCTTAATATCACATTCATTTGAACCCTCACAAGTGCATTTTATGTGTTATTTCTAATCATATTTTAAGATTCATAGTGTATGAGCATGGGATCATGGTAGATCCTATGAAGGTTGAGTCAATACTTCGATTGCCTCCCTCACATAACATTAGACAACTTCAAGGTTTACAAGGGAAGGCTAACTTTCTGCGTCGGTTCATATTTAACTATGCCAATTTAACTAAAGGTTTCATGCATCTTTTGAAGAAGGACATGCCATTTATATGGGATGAGCGAGCCCAAAAATCCTTTGATGCTCATAAGAAATATTTGGTATCGACGCCTCTGTCGAAGCCTCCATAATACATTAGAGACTATTTTCTTTATATCACCACGTCCAAAGGGATGATTGGTATGGTTCTATTTTAGGAGGACAATGAGCTCCATGAGCACATTGTCTACTATTTTAGTCGAAACCTAGTTGGTCTTGAACTTAAATACTCTCACGTAGAGAAGATGGCATTGGACTCCATACGTGTTGTTCAAAGATTACAACATTATATATTACTTTGCAAAACTACCATGGTTGTGGATATCAATCCATTTCAATATGTCCTCATCAGGCGTATCATAGGGGGGAAATATAATAAGTGGATTGTTATTTTGAAATAATTTTATCTCGATTTCTCTTTGGCGAAGTCTAAGAAATCGCTAGTTTTTTCCAAGTTGATATCAAAATTCCCTCGACTAGATGAGCACATTTTTCATGATGATTCATTTACGGATGAACATATTTTCCTTATATTTTCTTCAGACCCTTGGTATGAATAAATTTTGATCTATCTTCAAACCTTGAAGCTACCCCAACATTTGTTGAGAGATGATCGAGAATGTATACATCATCAAGATAAAAACTACCTTGTTATTAACGACACTTTGTATCATCGAGCGATAGATAATGTTTTACGTTGTTGCTTGATTCATGAGGAAGTTGAGGTTGTTCTCAATGAATTTCATAGTGGGGCATGTGGTGGTCATTTATCTGGGCTTGCGACAAACCAAAAGATATTGGGAGTCGATTATTTTTGGTCGTCAATTTTTAAAGATTGTGTTGAAGTGGTCAAGAAGTGTCACCCTTGCCAGGTGTTTGCTAAGAAAATGTGCTCACACCCAACCCCTCTTCACCTAGTCGTCATTGTCAGTCCCTTCACAAAGTGGGGGGTATATTTTATGGACTATAATCTAGCCTCGGCTGCGGGGTACCAACATATTATCGTGGTCGTGGATTATTTTACTAAATGGGTAGAGGCCATGCCTACTGTTAACTCCAATGGTGAGACTGCAACATTCTTTATATTCAAATAGATTATAGCCTGATTTTAAATACAAAGAGATACTGTCACTGATCATGGTAGTCACTTTCATAATGAAATGATGAAAGAGTTAGCATCAAAACTTGGGTTTAAGCATGGTCATTCTTCCCCTTACTATCCCCAAGAAAATGGACAAGTAGAGGCAATGAATAAATCTCTCAAGACCATTTTTCAAAAAAATGTCAGCCAGAGTAAATATGACTGGCATCTGATGATTTACCCTTCACTTTGGGAATACTGAACCACGATAAATACTTCCACTAGTTTCTCTCCTTTTTAGTTAGTACATGGCATGGAGTCGATTCTTCTAATTTAATGTGGAATCTCTTCCCTTAAGTTGGAAATTGATCTCCTTCCTGACACATCTGATCTTGAAGAACACCTCGTGCACCTGGAGCACCTTGATGAGCAACATCAAGATTAGTCTACGAATATCAAAGTGAATAAACGATGTGTTAAGGTTCAATATGATAAGTCTGTCTTTCCCCGACAATACATTGAGGGTGACTTGGTTCTCTTTTATGACCAAGCCAAAGAACTGTTGGGGGCAGGTTAGTTCAACCCCATGTGGCATGTTCCTTATATCGTGTGAAATGCCTTAGAGAAAGGATCCTATGAATTATAATATTATGAAGGGAATATCTGGATGAGCTCAAAAATGGGCTCTACCTTAAAAGGTATTACGCTTGAGCCCTCAAACTTGGGTGTGACCTTTTTATACTAGTGTATTTTAGTGTATATACTTATTTATCTTTTCCTTTGTATCATTGAATTTCTTATCAAGTTTTCCCTTGGTTGGAATATTTCAACCGAGTCTTCATTTTACTTAGTATTTGTAGATGGTGTCAGTCGTCATATGTGGAACATGGATTCCACCGCTTGGGTCATTTATTCACCTGAGGGCCAATTGGTGTCTTCAGGTGGTGTTCATCTGGAGCCATCAATGAATAATGTGGCTGAGTATAGCGTCGTTATAGAGATATTATGCGACTCCATTTCACATGGTGTTCAATATTTAGAAGTTCACCTGAACTCCTAGTTAGTCGTATGTCATTTTAATGGAAGTTACCATGTGCGAGATCCTACTCTACTCTGATGATTCCTACAGGTACAAATTTTGGAACAATACTTTGACTTTATTACTTATAATCACATCCCTAGAAGTTCTAATCATCTATCCGATGGATATGCTAATTATATTTTAGATTGGAATTTGTCACATAACTAAGAAAAGAAAACACATTCATACATTTACACATTGTAGCATATATAAGTAAAGATGAAGAACAAGTTTTCATATTTCATCATTTTGAGTTCAAAAGATGGTATCATAGTACAAAATGGGGCTCACACCCTCAAAATACATATATGTCTGGTATATAGCATAACCATGGCATCTACGCATGTGGCACCAAATACGTATCATGATAGCACATTAAGGCGTTTGCAAGACGCTGGAAGAGTCACACCCATGCACGGGGTACACCCACCTCCTGTCACTCCATTTCCTCTGGAAAATCCTCCACTTGAACCATAGGAATCATGTGCATCAATCGAGATAGGTTCCCCTTCATATTCTGTGCACTCTCTCTATGTCCCCTCCCACTATCTCATCTACTTGGCCCCTCCACTGATGTCGTGGGAATCCCTATGGTCGTCATAGACCTACATATCTGTAACAAAGAAATCATTAATACTTGATACCACACAAAAATATTTGTATTTTTTTATTTTTATTGAAAAACACAAAAAAATGAAATATGTAAAAAAATTTCTTACCAATATCACCGTAGACGGAACCTGGTGGCAAAGGCATGTCAAGATCCCATCTGTAGTTGATCCCTCCATACAGATAGTCGTCATTAATGGATATGACCTGTCAGCACCACCAAAAGAAGAACTCATCATTGTAGGGGTTGACACCATACCACCTCCTAGCCACCTAATAACATTGGTCCATCGTGACATGGATGGATCACGTAGTGCATGTGGAGTAGTATCTACTCCAGACCTCAAACCTGGAACCCTATCAAAGAAAAAATTACAAAGTATGGATGCAAATCCAAAATTTCTCATTTTCCCTTATTTGCAGCCCGTTAACCGGCTCTTCATGTTAGCTACCAGTGAGGTACACTAGTCATATATAGTGGGTCTTAAACACTCCACCACAAAGAACATGAGTGGCCTTAATTCCTGGTGCAATGAGGCCAACCCTGAAATATGTGTGAGTACAAACACGATGATATTTAGGGTCAGGTTCTCGATCACCCTGATAGAGAGTTGGCTCCCTACTTTATTTGTGCCTGCAACACAATGGGTGGCAATGTACTCCTCCATAGTCATACCACCCCCAACCCCTCGAGCCTTGATATTGACTACCTCGCTTTAGTGAGACAATCCTGTGATAAAGTATATATCATCCAATTCAATCCTCAATGGTTTCCCATCGATGTTGAAGGGCTATGTCTTTGGATACCAGTAGTTTACTAGCAACTAGAGTAACCTCACCCGAGCCCTCATTCCCTTGAGAGACCGAAATTTATAAAGGACACATTGTTTTAAAGCTTGTTGGGCCCTTGCATCTCTTCCCACTGCTACATCTATCTCCTCATTCTCCCTTTCCCTCCATTCAATAACCATCTTGCAAAGGAGAAACCATTTTTTGAGTTAAAACCCTTTCAACATATTTTTCATGGACTTGTACGCAGGCTAACTTGGTAAAAAATGCATATAGGGATTCATATACACGTGCATGCTTCACTTTTCTCGTGTATATGAAGTAGTATACATGACCCAATGATCTGTCACCCGAATACACCCTAGTTTCCATGTTACTCCCTCTAATACTAAAAAAATGGGACCTAAAACTAGAACTTAAACCATTGAAATTGAAGGAGAGGGGATGGGCACTTACTTGGTCCAGACGGTTGTTGATTCCATTGATCATAGCTCTCACAATTGACACTTGAAGATCATGGGAAAAATGGCCTAAAATGCACTATGTGGGTGAAAAAACTCAAATGCTATGGTAAAATGTTCTATTTTTACTGTTAGTAATTTTTTTTACCCACTTTATATAGCTCTTTGCTATTTTTTTGACCTTATGGACTAATAACGCAGTGGAAAGACTTCATTTTTAGTGGCGCTCGTTCATGCCTTCGACAAGTATATTCTTTCACCGACATACATGATAGGTTTTTGACTTCATCCTGCATTCTTGCATAATCCTATGACCGTGATACATACACCCTAGGTACAAACCCATTTATTAGCAACAGATAACCTTCTCATTGCTACTAGAAGTGTCGTTATTAAGTAGTAGAGGCTTACCAAACATGGGTGCCCTAGTTAGAACCTTTGTGTCATTTGGTGCCCATGTAGAAGTTATTTGATAGGACTGATAGTTCCTTATAGTCCCAATATGACTTTGCGTTCGAACCCCATTTTCTTACTCACAAGCATTCTGACCATTACCTAAGGGAACCCCCCCGAGTCTTGGTTAAGATCTTTTCTGACTCCTGAAAAAATGAAAATATTGTTGAGTGAACTTGTATCTTTCACACTCATTAAATGGATTTGAAAGGACATCTATTTGGTATAAGTTTAACCCTTTTCCAGACCAAGTAGACTACTTACAAAAAATGAATACTCTAGTTACCATTGGCTAGAAGAGTTCTCATGGGTATTATTTTATACTTTTTTCGGGCCTTGGAGACTAAATCTACAAATAATGACATTTTTTGGAGTTAATTTCTAATTGCATTCCATCATCTTGCTTGCATTATTGAACCTATTGTTGGTTCCTTCTTTCTCATTATAAGCCTCTCACCTCAATAATTTTCATCACTAGCCAAGCAGTGCCTTCCATATATCCTTTGCATCTTAACACCTTGTACCCTTAGAGGAAACATACCTCTGAGTGTCCATGCCCCACATGCACTTCCTTTCATTGAGGATAGGTATGTTCCACTGCTTGGAACTAGATTCTTACTTGTGACACTCATTTCCTCTCATGTATCATAACATTTCTTTTGCTATGAAAAAACAAAAAAAGACAGGTGACAAAAGATATTATCTCATATCTGCAACACTCGTGTTGCCTTTGAACATAGAAAAAACTTTTGAGTCCACTTTCATCCAAAGTTTGGGTTTATCATGACATCAGGAAGATGAGATAGTTACTTAGAGTTTACTCCTCCGACCGGTTATTCTTCCAGTACCTATGGAGTGTTTTTTGATACCTCCTACATCACAAAGTTTTATCATCAAGTCTATGTTGCCTGACTTATCTGTATGCCTCATGCTCTTGTTCAAAGGAAGTATATAATCATGTGTCATCCATTTCTCAGAACTCTTGAATTTGCATGTTGGCCATACCCTCAGTGTATCTCAGAGTCACATCAAGTTGTTGTCCTACCGTCCACCCTAGGCCTACTTTCATTATGGGCAGGTAACCTTGAACCCAACATATGACATTTCCTCATTGGTCGCTGACCGATGGATTTCCCTTGTGTTCGATGGCAAGAAATATATTCACACATTGGGATTCATGCAATGTCTTGGATTCCATTAGAATTATTGTTGGTTTCCTTGCCTTTGTCGGTAATTTTCCTTATTGGCTGCTATTCATAGGGTGTCTTTTGTGCACTACTTGCATTTGGTGCATGCGAGGGATGCACAAGGTTGTTGGTTCGTGAACATCCTATTCATCCGAGATCCTCCTAATCATCAAGCTATTTCTTTGTACCTCGTGCTAAATGATGAGAGATTCCTTAATTCTCTCCTTTCAGCGGGTCTCCTTCCATCGACTTTAACTCATCTATTATGGAAATGAGACCTAGATTCCTATGAGTACCTAGAGGCTTGCAGTCATCAGTGACAGGTTCTCCTACCATCGATAGTTGGGAATATATCAATGTCTCCTGATCGATGGATTATTAAAGTGTTCAACCTCAACACCCTTATTCACACTTGTAGAATGTGCTCAGTGCCTTGATACCTATTTTAATTATCGATGGGTTGTCTTGCGTTTGTTAATGGTCTAACTTAATGATCGGCAATAAAAAAAAGTCTCATTTTGTTCGACCTCAAGTCCTCTATTCACACGATGTAGACTTGCACCTTCTAAGGATAGTGTAGAAGACCTCCAACTTACAATAGCAACATTCCTCATCTGCTATCGCATTTCATTGGACCGGTACCTATATGACTTCAATGATCATGGGAGATCAGATTGTACTCCATTGTATACATATATCTTCATTTGATGTTGAGATTGAATTCTACTATGCCTTGTTCGTGACTATGATAGCCTATGGAATATTTCCTCTTTGTATTTCTTATTCATGGTCATTAACAACTATTTGATATATTTCCACATGGATCTGTGGTGTAATTCAAATTGGAATCCATGTGTACAAAGTCATTATGGATTGTAATAGTCTTATGAGAAACTAGTACTTCCAGCTAAGTCTTCATTACTCCACTTATGGGAATTATAATGTATTTCGGCCATTGCAAATAGTCCTTTGAATTCACACATTAGGGGGCATATGTTACAACAAATTACCCTTTGCAGACTTGAAGTTCCTTTTTGTTCATTACAGAGATAAAAATGCACACTTTTCCACATATACATGCTCTATCAGTTATACAACAAGCGTATATGCAGGTTTCTCCACTACATCCCACGTACATCGGGTTTGGTGCTCAAAATTAAAAATTATGTCAGGTTTCCATGCCATGTCACAAGTTCCATGATCCTTGGCCTTCCATATACTGGAAACAATCTGACTCGGCCCTTCAGTTTCATTTGAAGGCTATAAAATGAGCCATATCCAAGCCTTGAGGTAATTGAACAATTCAACTTTGAGAGCAAAGACACTCTGGATAAATTTCACTTCATATTGAGTCTGCATCCCTTTGTCCTTGAAAGTCTGAAATCCTTTTTTTCAACCCCCAATATCTTCCCTCTTTGTGATGGATAACCTCTTTGTCTCCTATATATGAGCTTGCCTTTGGTGGAGAATTGAAGTGGTGGAGGCCCAGCTGGAGGGACTTAGTTTCTCGGTTCCAATATTTACCGTTATAGAAGTTTGTCACCTATGTACTTCTATTGATTATTTTAATAGAAATACTCTTTTCTCATCTAATTGATATATTGCAAATATTTGAATTATTATTCCATGGGCGTATTTGTCATGTATGTTAATGGATTATGCTAATTTATATGATAACATTATATATTATCACCATATGCTTGCATATGTTGGTTGTTGAGGACAATTTGTAGGTATAAATCTTTGGGTCACGTGCTCAACAATGTTCTTCTTTGAATGTCTGAACCAGGTAGGCTCCTAACCTTGTCTTGTTAGCATTTCATTTATATAGAATACTTAGGATAATAGTTGATTTATGCGTGTCATTCCATCTGTTGTGGTTTATCCCTAGCCATAGAGAGATTTTCCTCGTAACATTATGAAGATCCTTCAAATTTAAACCAAAGGGAAGGAGAGGATACAGGTTTAATTAAACCACATGATGGCATTGATGTCACTTTTCATCTTGTCTATTATTGCAAATAACTCTAACTCCCTCACTGTAGCACAGTTCAAAGAAAATAATTCTTAATGGAGCCAAGTTAATTTATTGGATAATTATTGGAACTAAAACCTTTGAGTGGCTCCTCAACCCTTGATATAGAGGGTTTAGAGTCATAGACTTTGGAGAGTGTGAGGAAACACAAAATGTGTAAGTGTATCAAAAAATTGCAGGATCTTATCAGGATGAATTTAGGAGATAAGACTAGGCTTAATGACATTATGGAATCGAGGGATTTGGTGTTTGTAGGACAGTTTCTAGGTAAAAGGATGATTAGTGAATTTTTAAAGGATTGGACCAAATCCAATTTTAATCCCATTATTGATTTCAACCCACATAAAATGACCCTAGAAAAAGGATGGATGGTATGGGTGTTCAACGAAAAAAGATATTTCCACATAGGATGAACACCTTAAGAAATTGCATACACAATTATATCAAAGATAAATACGCTAATGTATTACATGGTTAAAAACCTCAAAGAGGGAAACAATGCATGGGCCCAACTAACATGGCCACTTGAGGCAATATATTAATTCAAAAGAAAAATATTTTACATAAGAGTTTCAAAATTTCACAACAGATATTCAACAAATGAGCCTACATGCTCTTTAAATAGAGATCATGGACCAATTGGGTGTTAATCCACAAATCAATATAGTCGTTAGTATCAAGGAGAATATGAATCGTCAAATCAGATTATGTGTAGAACATAGGCTGATCGTCAAATTACATAACTACAAATGCATATTAATGCATACTAAAGAAACACACTTTTACCTAAAGACACATCAGACCAAGTTGATCTTAACTAACTCCTAAGTGTATAAATATCCTAACAATGGGTCTTTAGGATAGTGGGATAGGTTGGAAAATTTCTACACAAATGTTGGAAGTGGGGTGCATAAACGTTTTTTCTTAAAAAATGGCATATAGAAATTGATGCTCAATTGGTTCGAGTGGATATTCTTTTAGAATGGGTCAAAATTCTAGGGCTCCCTCTACTTGTGTGGTCAGAATAAATGTTTGAGGAAATAGGGAATTCTCCCAACAAAAAAAATGAAGCTAATTTAACTTTACGTGACTGTGTATTTTGGAATCGCTCAAATTCTCATGTGTTTGCAAGTTAGCAAAGGAATAGAAGAGACTATGGATATAAGAAGAGGTGTATATTTATTTCATCTTACCTTAGACTATGAAGGTTTACCTTTCAGGTGTAGGAGATGCCGCAACTATGGGCACCCAACAACTGATTGTAACTATCCAAGCCGTTGGAGGATATGGGCTTAGAGGAAGTAGTCTAGAGGTACGATGGAGGAACGATTGGGAACAACCCAAAAATTGAGTTGGAAAAGGGAATTGGGGGATAAGGTGATGATTGTTCATCCTTAGGATACACCTTCAGAAGTAGAACATCAACCTCCAATCACAAGCCAACATAACGAACTGAGTCTCGATGAAAACATCAATAATAAGGATTGCTTGCCACAAGTGGGTAAGTCCATATAGTTTCCTTATTTGAATAAAAGAAAATGCTTTGAAAATTTAATTCTTTGGACCTGGGGTTTAGATGTAGAAACAAAAGGTTTATAATCTTTTAGTTATTTATGCCTAGTCTCTCCAAAATAAAAATAAAAATCCCTAAACCCCCAACCCTGATTCCTATTCCTGTGATCGAAAATCACTTGGTAGATGAAAAATCCCAAGTAGGGGCCTCTCTAAACCTTAGCATGGATACATATTCCTAGGATACATTTCGAGATACAAATTCTTTAGAACCCTCAAAATATAATCTCAAACCTAGGACAAAAGGTTCTCTTGACTTCCTAGGAAAGGTGGCAAGGGGGTTGGGATTCGTTGAAGAGATATTTCAAAAAATAATCAAAGCGGAATGAATTTATACTTGTTCTTGGCCCAAAAATTAACATCTTGAAAAATCATGAGTGGAAAACAACTATCATTGATAG
Source organism: Picea glauca (assembly GCA_000966675.3). Classification (NCBI taxonomy): domain Eukaryota; kingdom Viridiplantae; phylum Streptophyta; class Pinopsida; order Pinales; family Pinaceae; genus Picea; species Picea glauca. The sequence goes on along the minus strand of JZKD02S0265853.1, from coordinate 162,803 downwards.
GGGATCTTAGAGCATATCCCCCCTATGAGGTCCAAAATGTTTTTTTTTACCCTAAAATGATAAGGGTTGGCCATTCTCTTGAAACAATTAGCTATAAAGAGGCTAATAGAGACTATAAACCCATGAATTAACATGTTGCAAGAAATTATGACCAATGGGGATAAAATCACTTAGGAACTTTGAAAAATGTTTTGTGGTTGGGAATTCAGTTTTGTAGATCCATTGGAAGATTGAGCGGGAACATTACTAGGTGGATGAAATGTTCCTCTACCCTTAATAATTCACGGGCCTTTACTACATGACCAATGTTTTCCTTATTATATCTATATCTAGGGAAATATATAACAATTTTGAATGTATATGGACCTTACATGGAAAGGGTAGAGTATTGGGGTAAGTTATTCAAAATGGAATGCATCCAAAATGGTTTGGTTGTGGTGGGGGGAGACTTAAATTTTACTTTGGAAGCCTCAAAAGTATGAGTACTATTAAAACAAGTGGATTTCCTTTTAGGTCACTTTATAAGAAAATTGGAAGAAGTAGGCTTGTTGAATATTGGACCTACTAAATTGACTCCCACTTAGAGGAACAAGAGAATGGGAGAAGCTAGAATCACTAAGAGGATTGATCACTTCTTGATCTCCAAAATTTTCCTTTATGAATTTATTCAAATAAAACAATGGGTCACCTCAGGGGGGACTATGATCATAATCATGTAGTTTTGTAACCTACATAAGATAAACCTTCTAGTCCATTTAAATTGAACCCATAATGGTTGATGGTGGAGGAATTTGTAAACACAATCAAAGCTATATGGAAACCTTATGATGCGAACTTAAGAGAATCTTCTCCCATAAAATTTCACCAAAATATGAAAGAATATGAAAAGTAGTTTCTTAGTGGGCTAGAAATAGGATAAAAATCTTCAAGAAGTGGACGATTCCCTAGAAATGCATTACAATAGTGGATATTTTTGATATATGAATGAGGAACATAAACTTGAGTTAAATATCCTAGAACATAAAAAGAGGCACATAGTACTAGAAAAATAAAAATAATGGAGGCTCAAGAGTAGGGATTTATAGCTACAAGAAGGTGATGATAATACAATTTTTTTTCATAGATATGCAAATTGCAGGAAAGTATGGAAAATTGACAAGGGAGATGGAATGTAGGAAACCAATTTCAAGGAGATTGCAACTAAAGGAGTCAATTACTTCTCATCCTCAAAGAATATTCTCAAGATATAATAGAAAAGGCAACAAGTCTATCAAACTCCTTTCCTAGCTTTTTCTATCGCAAGGACAATTAGGCCTTGATGAGGGAAGTTGGGAAATAAGAACTACATCAACTCTTACAGATATTTCAAAAGGAAAAAGTCCAGGGCTAGATGGTCTTCTTATGGAGTTATTTTTAGGCTGTTATGATTTTATAGAAGAATACTTAAGAAGGTTCTTGGAGGATACAAGAACCACATGTAAAATGATTGGATCATTCAACACAACCTTTCTATCATTTATCCCTAAAAGTGTTAATCCAACAACCTTTGAAAAATTCAGGTAATCTCTTTATGAAATTGCACATATAAATCATTTTAAAGATAAATGGTAGAAGATTGAAAAGTGTTTTTTTCAAAACAAATCTCTGGAGAACAATTTGGTTTTTTAGAAGGAAGGAGAATTCATGAGGCAGTTGGGATAGCTCAATAATACCCACATTTAATCAAAGTCAGGAACCAATGATTAATGGTGATTAAAGTGGAACTATCCAAAGCATATGATAGGGTAATTTGGCTTTACATTAGACTTATTCTTATCCACTTGGGTTGTTGTCATCAATTTTTTGTATGGGTGATGGGATGCATAACTTCAATATCTATTGCTATTTATATAAACGAAGCATCATCCCCTTTCTTCAGGCTGGGAAGAGGTCTTAGTTAGGGGTGTCCCTTATCCCCTCTCTTTTTCCTTTTAATTGCTAAGGGGTTGAGTAGGTTAATAAAAGAGGCATAAAAAATGGTAGTTTTAAAGGGGTAAACATCGAAACTTCCTATAATATCACACACCTATTTTTTGTAGGTAACATATTGATTTTCCATGAGGGCACAAGACATGTAATTGAGAAGTTTAAAGGTATATTGGAGTCATTCTATAAGGTAATAGGTATGATTATAAACCTTGAAAAATATATGATATCCATATGGGGTATAACTAAGCATGAAAACAACTATTTTACTCCATTATTTCCTTACCAACTGATAGATCTAGTACCTAAATCCAAACATGTACAAAAATTGTGATTGACAATGGTTGATTTATATAGTGGAAAAAAAGTTAAATACATGGTGTAATTGGTGGAAATTTAGAGGGGGTCATTTGGTATTGGTAAAAGTAGTCTTGGAAACAATTTTGGTATAATGGATATTCCTTAACTGGGTACCAAAAGGTGCACTAGAAGTCATCATACAATTATTCTATAAATTTATTTGGCTAGGATATCAAAGGAAGAAAGGGTTGGTTCTATCTTCATGGAAAAAACTAGCTTTACCAAAAGCAAATGGAGGTTGGGGTTTAAAAAACCCTTTTGTCTTATCCAGGGCACTTGCAAAAACAAATATTTGGAGATTAATACAAGGAACATGGTTATGGGTAAATGTAATAAGATATAAGTATATAAATCCTGATTTTGTAGAGGATTCAGTAAGGAATCTTGTAAAACAAGTTCACAATGCCTCAATAATCTGGAAAGATACCAATTTAGAATTACATTTGGTTGGCAACTTGTTTATTTGGCAAGTTGGTAAAGGAGACAAATTAAAAATTGGCCTTGATCCATGGGTAGGTAGAAAAGGAATGCATAAAATAATTCCCTGGACAATACAAGAGATAAGAAGTAAAGGATATTATATTCTTAGATAGGTTTTGAATTGGGAAAGGTCAACAAATTGGCAAGAACATTGGTTGTCTTGGGAGGAGATTGGGTTGGGGGAAGAATATACTAAGACATGGTAGAGATACATATACACATTAAAATATAGTAATGTTAGAATAAGAGAATATATTTATAATTTGGTATGGTCACTAAATCCATTTGGGACCTATGTTCCCATAATACATTACAATTCTCTTACTGAGGTAGGAAGGGAGGGGAAATAGGTATGGTGGTGGAGAACTATTTGAAAATTAAAGTGCCCTTCAAAAATAAATTTCATGTGGTTGATTTTAAACAATATTTCTCCCACCTGGGAGGTTTTGTAGAACAAAGTTTTGACTGGACCTAGTTGGTGTAGTTTATTTCAACAAGTAGAAGAAACCATTGTACATTTAATCATTCTTGTCCTTATCTTAAGGAGGTATGGAAAGAGGTGGAAAGGATGATTGGATTAAGAAATGAATCATAGGTGAAGACATAGAAGATGATTTTAGACCCTGGTGTGCAAAAAAGTATACAAAGAAGATTAAATACCTTCCTCTTAACATATCTTGGGTAGTATGGTTATTTAGAAACCTAAATATGTTCGAGGGAAAAGAGGATATACCTCACAAATGTGTTGTGTAGGATCTAAACATATTGAGTTATTACTCACAAAATCATGATATACAAAGAATTCATGAACTAAAAGAAGAGGTGATCAACAAGGACATCCCATGGGAATACTTTGATGGTGCCTTGTAGGGATCCCTTCTAGGGGCGGATTTGGAGGAATATTAAATGAAGTGCTCTAGGCAAAATTTTGAGTAGCCAAACTTGAGGCTGTCGGAAAGGAGATTTTATCTATAATTTCCTGAGAGAGAGAGAGAGAGAGAGAGAGAGAGAGAGAGA